>VOQK01018741.1:20046-34046 GCA_015052645.1 Benitochromis conjunctus
TTATGTGATTTACTTTTTTTTTTCATTACATTTTTTGTACCACCAGCTTCCTACCTGATGACATATTAACTTTAAATCTGAGCCCTGTGGTTTCCAAGTGCTGGAAAGGCAAACACGGGTGTGACTGTCCAAATCATAAAAATGACATTTAATGGAAATGTTACTGTTAGCAGAATCGCTCAAAACATATTTTTTTGCCATATATTTTATTCCCAAATTTAAAAGCTATGTAGAGAGGAAGTATGAGTAGAGTGAGGTGTGACAGCAGCATGGTGTGTCTTGATACAAACCCACACACTCACAGCTGGCAGGTAACAAGTCCATTCACCTCCTTCATCCAGCTGGGCTTCTTTATTGTTTGGCCATTTCTCTGTTTTGATTGAACCACTGTCAGCTCTGCCTTGTGGAAATTCTGGAGTGGTAGAGCGTGTGTTTGTGTGACTGTGTGTGTCCATGCATGATTAATTGGGATGTGAGCCTGCACCTTTGGCCTTCATAGTGCTGCGCGCAATTAGAGAGCCTCCTGGGCACAGGATTTTATGGTCCGCAGGGGTTGTGCCTGCTCTCTGTGTGTTCCTCTCTGATGTGTGTGAGAGTTTGTGTTAGTGTGTCATTTAACAGCTGTTCACAGTCCTCTCCAGACATGTGTAATCACAGTTTCCAGCTCTGCCCGTACCTCCTCAGTGCCCCTTACTTGTTTATACTCCAATCTCTGTAGCACAAATAATTTTCTAAGTGACCTGCAATTTTGTCTGGCTTCCTTTTTTGTCCCCTCTTAATCTCTCGTTTCCTCTCATCTGCAGGTGCACTTCGTGTCGGATTTCTTTGAGAAGTGTCCTAAACGTTCCAAGAAGCCGGGCACTCGCGATAGCGAGGAACCAGAAAGGAAAGCCAGCGTGCAGATTGCAGACTCTGAGAACAGCAACCATTACAACTACCACAGTCGTGGCACTGTGTGATAGTGGACTTAGGAACAAAGACTGCAAATCTGCAGACCCCAAACCTGTGTGATAGTGTCGAATCCAGGGGCTTCAGTCTGGTTAGATCAAGTGATAACCTGGGTTATATGCAATCCTGACTCTTCAGGATGCTTTCTGTCCTGGAACTGTGTTAAATGTTAATGTTTTGGTGAATTCGGCAATTGGCCCCCCTGTATTTGTGTTTAAAAAAAGAAAGAAAGGAAAAGCTAGACTTCTGGCCTATAACTTTCAACCTCTTCTCCCTGCATCAACCACTCACTTTCCACCTGCTCCACTGGACTGAGGCATGCAACCCATCCCTAGGCGCCTGACACACAACGATGACACTTTTCTCCTGTAAGAGAGAAAGAAGCATATTTTTAAGCTATCATTATTAACGGTAAAGCAAAATGGACTTAAAGCTGCGTTAATTGAAACCTCACACACCAAATGCAACATGGGTAACATAACTATTGTTACCTGTGTTAGCAATGCAGGTTACAATAGCTATAATCTTCCAGTGTCACACTGACAAAGTGTCGGATAAAAGTCCCTCTGCCTTTGGGTTGATACATATTCTACTTTCTTTACTCATTACTTGTAAATTAGGATTATTATTATGCAGTATGTACGTTATCTGTTCCTCAGACTCTGTTTGTGTTAGAATGGATGAGTGACAGCACCTAAATTTCAGCTATACAGAGTGAATGCAGCGATAACCTGAAAGTGCCTGAAAACTGCACGAGAATCTGGGCGTGGTTCCAGAATTCAAAACAGCTATATTTCACTTCTTTGAGTGAAATAGCCGAGTTCTTTATTTTGAATTACAACTACCCCGCTTATTAACAGAGCTTCAACATTAGAGTGTCTTTTTCGTCTAGAGTAATTGTAAAGAGAAGAATGTTCAGGCAGGAATGTTTCTAAATGTTGGTGGATTCCTGTCATTTTACTGCACCTACAGTAGAAGAATACTGAATTTCTGACTGCAGGTTGACTTATTTTTCCTACATAACGCCTTCCTGTTGACAACATGTCTGAAAATCTCAAATTCAGGGTTTTTTCCTGGCAGTCGACCAAATCGTGGAGCCCGTCTCACCTGGTTCAACAGAAATCTATGGATCTTTTTGCCTGTTTGATAGACACATTTTTAAAATGCTTGAGTAAATATTACCCGAATTAACAATGTTGTTTTAAAAAAGTTTTTTTATTACATTGCTGATTTTGTGGTGGTTTTTCTTTGGCTCTGGCTAAAATCTTATTGGCTGGTGGGCCTTAAAAAAACCCTGAAACGTTAACTATAGCCCATCCAGAGCTGCTTAGACGAGCTGTAGAGCAGGTTAACCAACATGGGAAACAAGAACATCCAGTAATATTTCATAACTGCTGTACAAACAGATCCGGGTCTCTGCTAGAACAAACATTTTGTTTTTAAAATGGCTAGACAGGTTTGCCAGCTGGTGACACACTAATGAGATTAGTACTTATTCATGTCGGCAGACTTCGCTAACTGTCATGTTACATCACTGATTTCATTATGTTTAGCACTGAGCTAAGGTGAGGACATATCGAATCTTCAGCTTTTAGGACTGGCTCCTGTCCAGACTGGAAAGGCTGTCGACATTCGTCTCTGAAATGTAAACATGTAATTGTGGATTAGAGTCATGATTTATTTATCCCCTTTGTGAAATGGACTGCAGTAGCAGACACCATTGATGCTGTAGCTTTTATTTCTGCTCGACTTGATGTGCCATACCACTACTATACAATCAATCAAATATTAAGAAATGTTGCCTCTGTCTTGTGTCCCTTTTTCACTTTAAAAAAAATATATATATTTTATTTAGCAAATAGTAATCAAAGATGGACGAAACAACCATTTTGAAAATGGTTCATAAGTTATTTTGACTATAAAATGTTCTTTATGTACTTTTATAAGGTTGGAAGTGCCAGCTCTAAGGTTTTTTTGTGCAATCACCCCAGCTTGCCACTATGAGCCACAAATACTGTAGCCATGAATGCTATAAGACATGTTTTTAAGTTTTGTGAAGGACATGTGTGTTTTTATACACCTATATTTGAAATAAAAAACAACAACAACAACAATAATTAATATATAACTTGTATGCTTATATTTCAAATGTAGGGATGTTGTAGTTTTACCTGTACAGTGTGCTTTGGCCCGTGCTTTCTCAGGCTGGTGCCTGTTGGATTTGCTACACAAACAAATCCAATTCCAGGTCCAAACATATGCCAGATGCCTTGGCAGGGCTCTTAAATGGCTGCTGTAATGATAAAGAGTTACATACCCAGCTGTGTATTTGAAGCTTGTAACACTGCTCTGGTTCCACTTCAAACATTGGTCCATGTTCCTTTTCCCCTTCCTGTGCTGATGAATGGGGTTAATGTGTGCATACGGTCTCTTGTGTAGATCTTGTACAGCATATAAACAAGCATAGGGATGATGGACAATAGATCAGACAGACCACAGACCTGATAGGCTGATGGGCTGGGTGAGAAAAGAACATAGAGAGAATCATAACTGGCAGTGATTGTGAGGCCCCAAAGCTGTGCTGTAGTGGGGGTGGGGTATCCTATGGTAAACCTTGGTCCATAGGGATTTCTACACATTTAAAGTGCACATTTACAACAAGAAGCATCTGGAACTGGTTGCACGTATGTGCAATTCTCTGCCTGTGCTTGCTACTTATATCTATCGCATCTGTGTATAACTCAACCTGACGAATGGCAGAAAATGAGGATGATGGTGCAGAGGTGTCATGGTGTTCGACTCCCCTCCAGCTTTTTGGAAACAAAAGTTCTCAGCTGGCGATATGTCTCCATGTGTATGCTTTATTGGTTTATTACTTTGGATTTGATACTTTTGTTTATATATCGACTTGTGCCTGTGGTTCATGTTGTGTTTGCTTGTGTGTAACCTATAGATTCTATCTATAGTCTTTAAAGCAGCGAATTTTAAATAAAGTTATAATCTACACTTCAAACGGATTGTTGGAATCTATCTGTTTAGTATGACTGATGTTACGATGCAAGTAGACCTGGCTATGAAAAGCATTAATAAGATTTGAAGCTTCAAAGTATTTTATGTCAGATTTTTTTCTATATATTCAGTGCATCCACCATAGCACAACAAAGGTGAGCATATAGTTTTACAAAAATGATGTGTATTACTCTGAGTTTGTCACAGCTGAGCAGCCGGTGTGTTTAAGGAAACGGACCCAAATGCAGACACTGAAGGAGACGGAACTGAGTGGCAAACAAAAAGCGAGACTTTTATTGTGGCTGATAAACATGAAACGCAAAAACAAGGCAAAGATGAACAGGGACGAGAGCTAACCAAAAAACCTAAACTGGGAAAACTAAGAAAACTGTGACAACACCGAGATAACTATGACAACTGAGATGACTATGACTACTGTGACATGTTGTCGAGGGAAAATACACAGACAGCCTGACAAAGACTAAATGAAGCACAGAGACTAAATACACACAGGAGGTGATCACGGGAAGTGGAAACACATGGGGAAACGTCACAGCGGAAGAGTAAAACTAAACACATTGAACAAAGAAACACAAGACTTTCAAAATAAAACGGGAAACACGGCGAGACGTAGACATGACAACACAGGACAAGAACAGACTCACACAGGGGGACATAGATGATAGCCTAAACTAGAACAACACTTAACTAAATCCTAACTGATAATACCAACACAAGAGTTAACATATTTTCAATGTATGTTATAGAAAATAAAAAAAAACTTGAAAAAACATGATTAAGGGGAGCAAACTATTATTTTACTATTGTATTTTCATCATTTAAAAGTATATTTCTTCAGCCTGAATGATCTAAGGCAGCACTGTAAATTTCCTTAATTGAAATATAGATATTGCCATTCCTAGAGTCTTCAGTGTCAGGTTGCCACATGTTGAAGAGAGTTACGTGAAAGAATCGGTCACATGGTCACATAAAGGTCACATACAGCTACCGAGGCATAATTAAATACACACATACTCTTACATACTGTTCATATTTCATGCGTTCTCAGTATGTGAAAGCACCTATCGCTCTTACTCTCTTACGCACCTCGCCCGTGCCAAAGCGCTCACAGGCGGCGGATAGTCCTCACGCAGCAGTCGCGCCCAGCTGCTGTCAGAGCAGGACGTAGCTGCTTACCCTAACCCTAACCTTTCCCAATACCTGACCCTTACCCTAAACCTAACCATAACCTAATTGTAACCCTGACACTAAAACCACATTTTGAGTCTCAAAAATGGCTTCAAACTCGTGGGGACCGGAATTTTGGTCCCCACAAGGGCTGTCGGTCCCCACGAGAATAGTAAACTTCCAATTTTTGGTCCCCACGAAGATGTATATACCCGTCCACACACACACACACACAAAGTAACTCCTCCAGAGTCCCTATTTCGGGTGACTTTTGCCGGGCCCAAGTCCGGATAAAGGAGGGTTGGAATTGTGACATTAAAAAAAACAATAATTGCTAAAAGAATTTCAATTTTCAATTCTAAATATGTTCTAAATGCATTTACGGTGTTTTTTACTCACTTCATGTCTCTTCCACGATGTTATTTCTCTCTCCTACAGCGTCAGTTACTATTACATAAGCATGACCAATTATGCTAATTAGGCGATGACGTCATTTAGCGACTTCTAGCGACTTTTAGGACAGCCAATAGCGATTTTCCTTACTAAGGAGTTGGCAACACTGAGGAAGTGGTTCCTCTTTGTTTGGCTAGCTGCACTGAAACGGGAATATCCAACTGTTAGCTGTAATGTTCGGTTTTGTAAAGCATTATTTTTAAAATGACAACAGTGTGGAGAAGCGCCTGTTCGAGTCAGGTGACAGGTGGCTCACTGCACCGACAGCCTGGCGTCAAAAACTGTCTGGCTGAGTTTACTGAGCCACAGTCAGCCTATTTTATACAATTTAAAAACTCTCTTTTCCCAAGCACGTCCAAACACTATACAGCATAACAGGTTTTTAACTCACAGACTGCATTACTTCACACACTTCCTTACAACTACCATTTATAATAATCAATATCAATTCATCATGTGAATGTGTGAGATTTGCACGTTTCCCACGCTCGCTGAGATGGCAGCTTAGGTGCTTTTAAACCCCTCTGGTTTAATCTCAACCTGGTTCTAATTCATTTTTAGATAATGTAGTCACATTGTAGCGATAGAGCTTGCAGATCTCATGTCAGTGTTAGGGCACCCTCTAACCTCTGTATGACCTCTTGTCCATGTGTGCACCATATTGAATCGGTCCTTTGGTGCTTTACTATTTCATAGTTTCAAATGCCAGCAGGTCCTTTCTCTGTAGAAACATGGGAAAATGTGTTTGTAACACAAAAATTTCTTCTGACAGTATCAAGGTTTCCCATAATCTCTGTCACCACTGTCCCATAAACAAATACACACATTTAGGAAATGTACTGGTTCACAGTTTCAAGATTCCCCAAAATCACAATTTTCCTTGATTTGACCCACACTGGTGAATCTGAAATCCATCTGAACTGATACAGGAAAATTTGAACAGGAGCAGGCTGAGTATACAAGGATTTGGAGCACTTGTACAGTGGTGTAAAATTTTAAAAATATTTTCATTTTTGTGTCTTTGTGGTCATTTTTGGAAAAGTCAGTGATTTTAATAGTAAATAAATCACATTTAGGGAATTTTTGCTACTTTCAAATGTCGAAATGGGTAATGACCCACGCAGTATGTGAGGTTTCAGCTATATTAAATGCTTTGAGTGCTGCTGCACTGAAATTCTTAATCTTCTTTAGTTTTACCTCCAGAGACTTGCTGAATAAATGTATTTTTTTTCCTCATGAAAAAACAAAATCCTGTTGCTGATGAATCAGGAAGGGTTAATCAAGCCTCCCTCTACTGTCTCAGTGCGTCTGGGCTGGAGAATGGAACAAGCCACAAAAATAAACACATATATTTATAACGAAATAAACACTGGACCCACGGGGTACATTTGTGGGAGTTTGGTTGGCAGCGGTACTGAAAACCACTGCCATTCCTTATTTAAAACAATATTACTCACTTGCATGTTGTGAAAGTTATGCAGACGCGGGGTTATTTTTTTCACTGCGATGTCAAAACAAGTAGAAATGGAAAGCACTAAGGTCTTCTATTTACGCAACTATTTAGCCATTTAGCTTCTTCGGGGTGAAGAAGGGCATCTTCTTCACCCCGAAGAAGGGTTAGGGTGAAATTCATAACACAGCCATAAATTCATGGTTGTGTCATTAATTTCTCCACAGAAATGCATACTACACCCCTACTGAATATATTATCCTAAAGGCCTGATGGAGAAAATGTACCCCTTTGTGTCACGAGATGTATTCTGTGTGGTAACCAGGGCATTTATGAGTTTACTAAACAAGATGTCCCTTTGTTCAAAGGTTTTAGATTTTTTTTTAAAGAAGAGGAAGAAATAATCAGTAATGATAGTAGTGCTGCATCAAAATCCTAATTTGATAGCTCTTAAACATCCTGCACTTAACTAAAAGTAGTAGTGGTGGTTCCAACCATAGATGGTTGTGTATACTTAGACCCATGACTCACTCACTGGTTGGTGAACTCCTGTTTGGAAGGTTTTATTTAGCCACTGCTAGTGTTTAGGAACCAGAAGTGATCAAATTTGGAGAGAGTGGTGTGTAAAGTTATCAGCTAACTGGGAAGCTTGGTGAACTAGCCGTAGCCATAGACCCTGTGAACAGATAGAATGGTGTGTAAAAGTGTGTATCATTGCCAAAATGAATCATAGAGCTATTTATCACCTGCTCAGGTGTAGCAGAAGTAAAAACAATGTTTTTGTCAGCTAAATGGGAATAAATACTAACACTCAAATAAAGTACCTGAAAAATCTCTACTTAAGCTTTTTTCTGCAGTTCCAGTATTTCACTCTTTTCCAGCACATGTTCAAAAAAAACACAAAAACAAAAAACAACAAATGGATCGCATCTACTCTACGGAAACAAGCAGAGAGATATTCCATGGAAGCAATCACAAACCATGAATGATCCCATCCTCAGAGATGGAATTATGTGAATGACTGAGAGGCTGGTGCGAAGTGGCTCTTGAGATGACTGGTTTTGGAAAAACCTCAGCACTGAAAGCAGTAACGCATGACAGAAAAAGACTTAGTTGCCAATATTTTGATGCTGCGGTAGACAACGCTGGATGTTATATACTCACTTTGGTCAACGTCCCCGTGGAAGATGGTCATATATTTAAAAACAGGAAGGGGTGCTG
The DNA here is from genome assembly GCA_015052645.1 of Benitochromis conjunctus. Classification (NCBI taxonomy): domain Eukaryota; kingdom Metazoa; phylum Chordata; class Actinopteri; order Cichliformes; family Cichlidae; genus Benitochromis; species Benitochromis conjunctus. Next base: position 28,316 of record VOQK01018741.1, read on the forward strand.
CTAGAAATCCTGCCATCATATATTTCACACTATGAAAATCATCTTAGTCCTGAAACACTAAATATTTATAACTCTTTTCTTCTTAATTCTGCTTCCCTTTTTTTATCTTCCTCTTACTGTTTCTTTGTAACTATGAGTGAATTTCTGATAAGAAAATTATAGTTTTTAATATAATAAGAGGAAATGAAAATCAATCACAATAATCAGTATTGTCTATCAATCAGATTATGGACAGAGAGTAAGGGAGAACGCGAGTAGGAAAGGGAATGTCTGAATCAGACATGAGCTGTTTTACATAAGTAGAAGTGGCTCCAGTGTTTAATTTAATTGTTCTGTGGCTTCTATTGAGCTGGAACTGATTATATCATATTTTCAGCTCTTAAAGGGGGAAAGGCATCTAAATCAATTAGTGTTTAGAGTCTCATAACCACAGATATGCATAGGGCACCACTATTGGAACCACTGGTGCTACTGACTGAGAATATCACTTTACTGTGTAAACTTTAGCAGTTTGGGTTTTTTTTTTTTCCTTTTTTCTTTTTTGATGCAGAAAACTAGTTTCATCAAGTGCTATAAGTATATTGCTGTGTGATGTTAATTTTGACAATGACCATTTTGTTCCCCTCCAGTATTGATTCGGAGGTGTTACGGAGAGCAGCTTTTGTTACTTTCTCATGCTGGAAGCCAGTGGAGACATTTTTAGCTTGGCTCTGTATTCTAGCAATTAAAATGCCTCCAGAAATGAGCAGCTAGTCTCTGTTGTTTTTCTCTTCCTATTATAGACAGCAGCTAGTCCTTTCATCATTGCTAAAAGCTGTGTTTCTGCAAAGAGAGAGTGTGTGAAGGGCAGGGGCAGAGAGACTAAACGCAGTCCCGTTATCAGAGAGAAGAATTTGTTGTTCCGGAGCCGCATGAGTGGGAAGATGGTTGTTTGGGTTAATGTGAACAACTGCATCCAATTTCGCAGTTGGTCTAATGTCTATCACTGGTCACCAGGTCTCTCAATTTCCCGTTGCAGAGCCATGAGCTTCTCCAAGATCTTATCAATATTGTGTTCAATAAACACAGTCTGAGTACTCACGGCTTGCCCATCGTCAATTGTGTCGGCCAGCCTTGTGGGGTTTTGAACAGCTGTAGCCTCTTCCTTTGTTTTTTGATACGCCAGGTCCGAGCCAGCTCCGATCAGCCAGAACTCTATTATCATGGTTCCGAATAGGTAGATGTTCAATGTCCTCCATCGAGAGTGTCACCAGGCACACGACGCAGCCGACCATCGAGTATCCGGCAGTTTACATCTCTGCAGGACAATCGAGCTCTCCCGAGCCCAGGCTTCTCAATAGGGTGTCAATTTTGTTGAGGGACCAGTTGATCAAATCCATAATTCTTTAGGTTTTAGAGAACAAGACTGAGAGACTCTCTGGAAGTTAGAGTTAGATGAGACTAGACAGGGACATAGAAGCCAAGCAGGAAAGATAAGGGAGGAGAGGGTGAAAGATGCGTCCGCCTCCACGAGACCCAAAGATTTTCCTCTACAACCATCTCTCTTCCTGCACAATGACACTAAGACCAAACATATGTTTAAAGAATTTAAACATCTACGGTTCTTAAAACATTTGTCCAGCTATTTATAAAGAGCTATCATTATCTTTCAAAGTAAAATGCATTTCTTATACATTTAGCTCAGGCAGTTCTTAACATGTTGTGCTTAACATCCTATTTTCCTTTTTATGTGCATTTAAATGGTTTGTTTTCAGTCTATGAACCTGCAGTTGCTACTCTTTGGTACATCTGTATATTCACCTAAACTGAATGCATTTTTTAATTTTATTCAGAAAGCAGAATGCTTGATTGTTCTTACGTTTCTTTCGATTTGAAATGCTAGAATACTTCTGTTACTGATTGGCAGTTGTTGGTAAATTGTAATTACACTAGCAGACACAGGAAGATGGGAAGTGATTAAAATGTTGGTGAGTGCAACAACCGTATTTAAGTCACTGCCTAGCTTGATGGTCAGCTATGGACATTTTCTAGGGAGGGAAGCCACAACTTCTTGAACATCAACAGTGCCTGGTGCATGTGCACTCTATCAAGACTCTATTTTATGAGAAACTACCACTATAATAACTCCTTTTTTAAATTTTTTATTTGCCAGTGTTTTTCTCCAACAGTAAAGGTCATAATTTGTACTTACCAGGCCCCTTAAGCTCTGTGACACTGTCTCAACAGACAACACAGACATGGCTGCCAACAAAGTGAAAGAGATAAGCTGATCTCAAACTCTCCACTTTCACCACACAGTTTACTGCAGCACATTAGCAAAAGAAGGAACTAGAGCAAAAAATCAACTAATAGTGGTATTTTATCTTTCTTATTTGATGCACTGATTTGTAATGAACAGTTACCCATTTACTTGTCCAAGGACAGGACTTTAAAGCCATTGTTGTACTAATAATTAAACAAACTTTTTGACCTCTTTTCAAAGATTTGCATGTGAAGCACATGTGGCTGCAATTGGACTTTGACCAGTATTGTATTCTGGTTCCAAGCAGCACTTGAAAAGCCCACAGAGTCTCTCAGTTAAAGCTCATAGAACGGATCAAAGACATGAGTATCCATATTGAGTCGTGAAGTTGTTGCCGAACAGCATGCTTTTAGTCATCACCTTTTTTTTTCCATCAAAGCTCTTGAAACAAAGTGTCCAAGAGAAATAAGTGAGTAAAATAATTACTGAGGCCTGTCTTATTGCTTAATGGTCAGATGAACATATAGTAAGCAGGAAAATTTAATGCATTATTTGTGACTCTTGCAATCTTAGCTCCAGTCCAGACAGCAGAGTGAGATTTTTGGTTTGAGAGAAGCCTTTTAAAGTCTCTAGACTAATTTTAATTTTCTGGAGTTCAGCCTCACGCTGGCTGAGGAAAGCCTGCATAGCTTCACTGAAACCACTTCATTCTAACTAGCAGCGGCCTGCTGGAAAGAAAAAAAGCAGTAAAGAGAGAGTAGTGAGGCAGGAGAAACTTTTGGCTGTAGCAGAGGTGGTCGTAAACAGTCTGAGGAGGTATCTAAAGCTCTCTCCCATGCAGCTTCCAGTCTCCAGTGTCTTGGCATTTGCATGTTGCTTTGGACACTAGTTCTGTGCTCGGGGGCCCGGCTGTAGGGGCCTCGCTGGATAATGGCACATTTCTTTCAGGCAGCTCAGAGAGAGTCAGAAGGAGAGAGAGCAGAAGCAGCTTATCTGGCTGCTGGCCATCCTCGCCACTACCACCAGTGACCCTGATGAGGGATTTATATATTTAAACACACACACTGCTTCACTTGCTTTGACCATGGGCTTCATGTCACTCCACCTCAACTCTGCAAGTCATGCAAGACTTTGTAGATTTATGGTTGAGGGGAAAACGTGTCCCACTGTGGAATAGTAGTGACACAGAGAGGTAAACAAACCTTGAGTACGCAGCGAAAAAAGGCCATGTGTGACAGAAACACAACCTAAGGTCCTGTTTCACACTCAAATGATGTCATTGCAAATGGAAGTGCACCGTGTAGTCGAGGCCTCATCTCTTAGTATTAATGCACAAGAAGGTTAATCCGGAAAGGTGTAGGTCTGTTTCTGTCACATGTTTACACAGGAAAAATGGTATGCGAATATACAGTAACAGACTGTAAAAGACTGTACAGAGACCACCCATCTCATCAGCCAAGAGCCACGAGTCTGTTTTATAGTTTTGTTATGCCGTGCTGGAGTTTCCAGATTTAGATTCCAGAGAGATGCATACTATCTTTTGGAAACTTAGAGCAGATACAGGCTTTAACGCACTGTATTTGTGGATTGAACCCCACAGTAAGGCCAAGACATACAGTTCAAACTCTCTAACTCAGCATTTGCACAGTGTAGAGATGGTAATTCACAATTCTCATATTTCTTAAATGACACTTTAACAGCATTTTCTTTTGGAATGAAAACTAAAGGCTCTGACCAGTTGTTAAATCAGCGATGCCAAGTACACAGACAGTCACCCCAATGGGCTTAGAAGGTGTTGTATATCACGCGGAGCTTGTCATTTAATACTGTGACTCTAACTTGGGTTTGTCATAAGGAGCCAAATATGAAATCAACAGCTTTGCAAGATTTTTTTCCCCCTCTTTCTGTTGGACTGTGTTCAAGATTGCGTGATCTATTCAAACAGCAGGACCAGAAGCAGAAAGCAGAATGAGGATGTACTACTAATACACGAGTATTTGACTTCTGACTCCTGAAAAAGATTTCACTCTTGCTATGAATAACATTAAGTCAGTTTTTCCTCTCTGTAGACGGTCAGAAAGATGATCTTTAATCTTTCCAACTGTCTTTTCTCTTCTGGTGTAGCCACTGTGGACGTAGCTGTAGAAAAGAGAAAAGGACCACAAGGGGAAACTGGAGGCTCGGGTCTGCTTAACGATACAAGTTGCCTTCCTGTGCCAGAAATCTGCAGATCAAGAACAAACAGTGAATAAAAGAAGGGAAAATGTTAGTGTAGTTAATGCCAGCCAAGACGGAAAAGGAAAGACTGGTTCGTATTCTTAAATTCAACGATCTTCTGAAGAAAGGAAAGTGCTGGCAGATATAACTAGAAGGGGTAAAGAAAGAAAGTTGTTTTTGCCTCAGTAGTAGAAAGTAAAACTGATAAAGAAAACCCTACAGTCTGGGCCTGAGACATTAAAAATTATGTTCTTTTAAAGATAAAGTAGGTAAAGTACATAATACTGGATGCTCTTTCGGTAAAAGTTTGAAGTACTGTTTTTTGTATGAATTAAAAAATCCTCATCAGCCCTTATGCAGCATTTAATAACTATAAAAAAAAATTAACTTTAATGTTTTTGTTTCTGGGTTTACTGTTGTTTGCATATTTCCATACTATTTACAAAATTCAGTTTAACTCCCAATTTGTGCAGACATCACATTCAAATTCAAAGAAAAAGACTATGCTTTTTGGTTATCAGTTACCATAATTTACTAACTTGTGGTATATAGTATGTAGAAGCCAAAATCCTTTAATGGTTGCAGCATTTTTTCTTTATTATGGCTTTTAATTTCAGACTCATTTAGTTTCCACAACCTCTCTAATGCTTAAAAACTCCATCAGCTGCCTGATGGTGAAGCAAGCAAGCAGAACAGAGTCCTCCTCCAACATGTCCAATCTATCGCCAGAGGTTTTCAGCACAAACCTTGTGAAATCGGACATTTAACACACACTTAGTCACAGAAGGTGCCAACAAAGAGTAACTGTTTTAACAACATTAAAATTAAAGTCTGTCTCCTATTTAGCAGTCTGTATGTTTTGTGGCTCATGTTGACACAGGAACTTTTCCAGTAGGTCACTATTATGCTTTTGAAACATCAAAGTAAAAAAAGCCGTAATTACACGATTTTGGTGCATTAAATTCTGCCGGGAACCAAGTTTACGTAGTGAAGGACACTCAAACACATCCTGTCAGTTCCTCTTTCTGCAACCACAAAATCATCATCTTTAGCACATAGTAGTAATTTTAACTTCCACAGCAACAGGCAATTTAATAATATGTGAACCTCAAGCAAAAATGTTTTAGTTTAGATTACTTTACTTTGTCCTTGAAAGAAACTACCTCCTTCGGGCAGTTCGCAGTGGCCGAGATCCTTGGTAGGAGACGATGGAGTCACAGCTAGATGATAACTGACTTTCTTGGCCCCAGGTTACTCCACACTTGTCATAAC
>VOQK01018742.1:12095-28124 GCA_015052645.1 Benitochromis conjunctus
CTGCATTCCTCCCTGGATTCAGGTGGATTTCTCTTAGCCAGAATGTACAATTTATTATTTTTTTCTTCATTAGTTCATGGAAAGGTCTTTATCTGTAAAACAGGTGAAGTACACCTGTACAGTCATTTGATAAACTACCAACACTCAGACTGCTTCCACAGGATTTAAGAGGTTAAGTCAGATGCAACTTAACCAGATCAACCAGATCAGACCCATGAACAAGACTGACCACTTCTAACAGACGTTTTTGTGGTTTTGCTGGTTTGGAGAACTCAGTTGTGTGTTAACACAATACCAGGAGAAGAAATCCCAGGGTGAGCCCGTGCAATGCTTAGAGAAATCGCAAAAAAAACAAGAGCTACATCTCAGACTCTATAGGCCTCAGTTAGTATGGTAAAAGTTTATTTTCACAAGAATACAATTTTCAAAAATAAAAACAAATATGTACTGTTTGGAAATTTTGTCCAATTTTGTCCAGTCTGAAATTAGGTTGTACAACAAAATGATCCCAAGCACGGCAGCAAATCTACAATGAATGGCTGAAAAAGAGACAAATCAAGGTGCTACAACTGCCCAGTCAAAGTCCAGACCTCAAACTAATTAAAATGCTATACCAGAACATCGAGAGCTGAGCATAAATGAATACTCTCAAATCTCAACGAACAGAACAACGTTGCAAAGAGAGGGTCAGAATTTGTCTGTAATAAAGTAAGGGCCTGATGATGTCACACAGATCAACTTATTGTTGATAACTGAGGTTCGACAAGCTACTGAGTCAGGCGGTGGATTATCAGGATTATTTTTATAGACACGAGGGTTAGAACGTAATGTGTCTGCAGCGTCTGATATCAACCTGCTTTTGTATCATTTCTTTGGGGTAGTAACCAGATAAAGTGTGCATGTATCGCCTGCTCACGTCAGCGATGAATTAACTTGAGATGCAGACGGACGCATGCTACGTTTTGAGGTAAAAACATAAATCACTGTATCATATTCTCAGTTTAGAGACCACAAATGTGTTTTTAACCCGGATCCTATGACTTGAAGGCTACACTGAGGCTTTAAATGCTTTTTAGTTCCTGTCTGTTACCTGGAAAATAGAAGTGCTGCCACACACACAGACACAGGATGGATGAAAAGTGTGGACTTGAAAAAGTAAAAGCCTACATTTTGTTTTTTACTTCAGTTTTCTTTGCACCGTTTACTTGAAAGATTTATTTCCAGATGTGAGAAATCCATATGAAAATTGTTTTAATATGTGAAGGATGCAAAACATTTTTTTTATATTAGTAATAAGCTATGTACTGTCAGCTGCTCCCTTGTTGCAATGAGTTACCACAGCGGTTAGCTAGATGAACTCAAACTAGCGACCTTTCACTTGACTGTTTGTTATTTTAAGAAGCTAATGTAGCTAATGTGGCCTGAGATTCACATTTACCACATAGGATAGTAGAGGCGTTTCCATCTTCAATGCTTTGAATTATATCCCAAAATGTCAAAGTGTTCCTTTACAGACACTTTGGTACATCATCAGAGAGTAAAAACTCTCTTTGTGAGCATCTTACAGACATTTCCTTTTTCACACTTTTTCACTTTAGGCACCGTCTCAGTTTATGAACATTCACAAACACTGGAGTTTTCTTTGATGGGCCGAATATTGTTTCATTGAAATCTGCAGATGAAACATGTCTGCCTTTGGTAATGTTTATGCTAATACAGGATGAGCTGCAACTGTACCCAGTGCTTTCTAAATCTTGAAGTCTACATGAAAACCCTTCCACGTTGCTGCTTTTTTCTTTTTTTTACTTTTTACAAAAAGATGAGACAAATCATCCCCTTTGTACTTTCGGTGGTGACTCACACTGTGAAAAGTGATATAAAAAAAAAAAAAAGTTCAGCCAGGAACGAAGACACACAGAGGCAGACGCTTTTGCGTCAGATAGATTTCAGGAATTCTCTGTGAGGCTTTTATGTTGTTTAAACTCCATGCTGGGCGTAAATTTTCCACTACTGCCGCACAAATAATCCTCGGGGCTGCAATAATTAAACCAGCAGGGGAGAGTGAAAGAGGATCAGTGTTTCCTATGTGGCAACAGAAGCATCCCCTCTGTTGTCAGACTGGCTGACCACAGCAGTCAGGAGCTTATTGACAACATTTATGGCTTCACGTTACTTAGTGTTGTGCAAAGGGCATCTTGTTATTGTGTAGTTTTACGTGTAATTTCTAAGAAACACTTCAGTTGTGTACACGTAATGTGTACACCTGTTTGTGATCAGGTTATTGGAGGTTATATTTGAATTAAAGAATCTTCATTCCGTGTGGACAGTGTTTCCAAACAGACCAAGAATACGAAATCTGCATTATTATTGTATACATAACAATGTAGAATATTTGAATTTGATGAGATGGTGCTATCATGTGAATAATTCATGGTGAAAACATATTTCAGTAAAAAGATAAGTCAGTATGTGTACAAGCTGATATTGAATTTACATTCAGTGCTGCCAGTCACTGTAGAATAAGGTGATTGTATCCTGCAAGCTGAAAATACTCACTGATGAGCCTCACCTTACAGGCACCCTGTAAGGGTACACAATTCTGTGAAAAATATGTATATTTAAATAGCTTCATAATGTTTGGAGAGAAGAAAAAGACCTTAAAATGTTTGTTAGACCTTAAAGACAAACAGCGTGAGGACCAGTGAATTTAACATTGCTGTTTGTAGTCTGACTATTCGGCTCTGCAAGTGGTCAATATATACACGCTTATTTATTTGTTTTAGCCTTGTTTTTGGAACTGCCAGCTACTCACATGTCAGGATTTTCATTTCTGTCTGCTGTCTGTTTATAGTCCGAGTAGCACTGAGAGATTGCGTTTGAGCAGATTTTGGTTGCATGCATGTGAAGTCCTGAAGTCAATTTAGAAAAATTCAGCTATTGCATGATGGATTTTGCTTTGTTTTTTTTTAATTTTATTTACATCCATCAGTTGCTGGCAGAGGAAACGGGAAGTTTTTTGTCTCAAATATACAGCAGATTTGAGTAGTAATTTATCCACAAGAGACACGTTACACTTTACAAATAAGCAGCAACCTCATTTGACAGTTTTTTTTAAATTAATTTATTATTTTATTTTAATAAAACAAATATTCATTAGTGCAGCTTTAAAGTTTAGGGTAGCAAAAGAGAAATATCAGCTTTAAGAAGAAGCCTTGCTGGGAATATTCTTCTCACTCAAGTTCAGATTATTAGCTTTGCATGAATGATTCAAGGTTTCTGAGGCATTACGAAGAAGCATAGTATTTACTTCAAGGTTTTTCCTCTATATTTCTCTTCATCCCACTTGGCATGGCTGTGAGTAAAAGTAAATTCTTCCCATTTATCCTGAAGTTTGCCAGACCTTTAACTTTACAGAGAATAAAGAGTAAATAGCATGTGGTTAACGCTATCCTTTAAATATAAATCACTGCACCTGAACTTTGTTGTTGAATATGGTTTATATGCAAATCAAATTAATTTGATTAATTGATTATCAGCAAGTGTAACCACCTCTATGAAAGCAAACGTTTGGGCATTATTCTGGTCTGCAGCATTCAGGTGTGTGTTAGCACAATGCCCCAGTCTTAAACGTTCATGACAGAAAAAGACTGAACACGTTTATGGCTGTTTGGAAGGGTTACCAGGAATACGGTAGCGTGGTTCATGCATAATTTATGGTTCTGTGATCATGTCTGTTTGCTTGTCTATTTCCTTGTGGATTTCATGCAGACAGAGGTTTTCGTTCAACGCAAATATGCTCCTGTGCAGTCCTAGAAAATCCCAGCTGCACGTTGCTGGATGTGGATAATACCGTACGTCAGCTGAATGCTTGACAAGTGAGCCGGAACAGAGAAGGGAGTAGCAGCAGACTTTACCATGTATGGGAGATCAAAGATTTAAAAAATACAGCATGAAAAGTACAGAGAGTGGCTGCAGTGGACACGTCATTCTGTTTCACTCAAGCTCTTTGCATGCTATAACTCCGCTCTCATCCGCAGCTTGCTGATGAACCAATAACAACACAAACAAGAGTATCCCAAAGACGAGTTGTATCACATTATCTATATACTGCCACTATCAACAACAGACACTCTCTGCATGCAGTGTTGCATTTTAACAAACCGCAAGACTTCTGGTACAGAGGAGAACAAAGGTGAGGTGTTTGGTTATATTGCACAGCAACATGTTTGGCAAAACCCAAACAAAGCATATCAGCACAAACATCTCATACCAGCCTGGTGGTGGGAGGGTAATGATTTTGGCTTGTTTTGCGGACAAAGGTCCTGGGCACTGTGCAGTCATTGAGTCGACCAGAGTCAACTCCTCTGCGTACCAAAATATTTTGGAGTCGAATGTGAGGCCATCTGTCCAACAGCTAAAACTTGTCTGGGTCTTAACAAGATAATTATCCCAAGCACAACAGCCAATCTACAACAAATGGCTGAAAAAGAGACGAATCAGGTGCTACAATTATCCGGTCAAAGTCCAGAACTCAAATGAATTAAAATGCTACTGCAGAACCTCAAGAGAGCTGAGCATAAACGGATACTCTCAACTCACAATGAACAGAGCAACGTTGTAAAGAGGGGCGTCAAAATTCCTCTGTAATGAGAATTGCTGAAAAAGAAAGGAATGAAGCGCTACCATGACCCAATCAAAGTCCAGACCTCAGCCTGACTGAAATGCTCAGAGAGCTGAGCATAAACAAGTGCCTGCAAACCTCATTGAACTGAAGTAACATTGTAAAGATGAGTGGGTCAATATTCCTCAACAGTAATGTGAGAGACCGATAAAGCCATTTTTACAGAGTTTCTGTGTGACTGGTCATGTTTTGATCTTCATAATGGTCCCGGGGCAGACCCAGGACATCCTGGAGAGATTATATCTCTTCGCTGGCCTGGGAACATCTTGGTGTTTCCCTGGAAAGGCTGGAGGAGGTGGCCGGGGAGAGGGAGGTCTGGGCTTCTCTGCTTAGGCTGCTACCCCCACGACCCGGCCCCCGGATAAGCGGAAGTAGACGGAAGGATGGTCATATTTTTACGTGAGTGTGACTTTGTGCGTGGTACTGCACAGGTACAAGAACCGTAAATCGGAATTTGCCACAGGTTGTAACAGAGCCCTGCGTACAGATGAACTGTTGTAATCTGCTACCTGTACTGTAATGCTTCTGTTACTCTTTTATATACTGCTTTTATTGATATTCGGAAGAAGGCAACTGTGTAAAATAACTTAAAATTTGTATTCATACAGATCAGTTTTTCTGTTATTTTGTTTCAAATTATTATTTAGTCTGTCTGAGACTGTGTATATGATGCCATTTTATCTTGGCTAAAGGGGCTTTCTAACCAGACAACAGATATTACTTAGAAAAGCTTTATGTTTGCATTGGAAAACTATGCCAGTTTAAGATTTCAATCACTTACAATAAATCCAAAGAAGCACAATACAGGGCTACTTGAACTGCTAAGGCTGCATTTTTCGGTGCAGATCACATGTATATTAACACATTATCCACTTAATGTTGTTAGTTGCTTCAGTAAATTAAAAAAAAAAGCTGTAAATAATAAATTAAATCCCAAATTTCCAAAGTATCATCTGCAGACAGACAGACGACAGAGAATCATAGAGGTGGACATTTGAACGCAGCCATAGCCAGCACCTCATTTAGCTCAAACTAAAATTCTAATTTAGAGCTTTTGTGGGTTTATGAAACTGCCATCTCTGTTGTCTAAAGAGCTTGAACGATGACCTGGACTACTGAGAACCTTCACAGACATTTAGTCATCTCTGTTGACTGTTTGTACCTGGTCAGCAGAGCTAGGATAAGTGAAAAGCTGACAACAAGAAATTCACTTTACTGAAAATGAAATAAGCTTGCCATCAGTGCTTTCTGTGAATTCTCACATCGAAAGAAAGCTTGCTAGAACATAAAATCTGCAGCATGTCCTCTTAGTCAAATGATTTATTTATGTCCCTTTGCTGTCAATTTTGCCGACTCTGGTATGACTCACAGGACCTCAGATGTTGGGGCAAAATCTTGTCAAGCAAAGAGGAAACACAAATAGAGGCTTTAATCACAGAGCCTTGAGCATATACACTACACACAGATACACACTTTACTGTAGCCTCAAAAGGTGTTATGATGCAGAAGAAGGCTACAAATGAGTGACTTCGTGATTTGTAAAAGTCAACAGAGTCCGACGGGGAGGTGACAGATCTCTCCTTCTAAATCTGGGGCCCCATTAACCCGCTTGGCTGTGACTTCCAGTCTCCTTCGCTGCCATTCTGACAAGCAGTGTGACTCCGAGGCTAGTGGGATGCCCAGACAGGGCACTTGATGAGTGGGGCTGACAGTGGGCCAGCCCCAGCATGTTATCCAACATCCGGCTTGTTTTCCTCCCTCTCCCTCTCTTCTTACCTCCCTCCGGTTCTGCATCTAACTACTGAATCACAGATGAACATCAGCTGATAGAAGCCGACAGCCTGTCTGACTGCCTGCATGTGGACGTACTAAATGTCCTGACTTTTACACACTAATGCAGAGGTCAGGGATCATGAGGGCTGCAACACGTGACTATAAAGAGAAAGGAAGGATGTGCCTGCATGCATGCATGCATATGTCGTAATTCTATATTCAGTATATACAGACTGTTCTGGGAAAAAAAATGTTATCTCTTGGGATTTTCTCTATTTCTGCATCAGTATGACTGAAATCATCAACTGATTTTTACACAAATTGAACAAGTAATATGGGAAAACTAAATTAAATAATAATTATATGTGGTTATCAGTTTTCTGAAGAAAATATCCAATCTATGAGGTCTAAAGTATGTAAACCTTTGCTTTATATATCTTATGTAACCCACTTGCAGCAGTCATAACGGCAGTCAAGCATTTTCAATTAATATTGATTAGTACTGCACACTGGCTTGGAAAAATTATTGTGTATTTCAGTGTTCAGAACATCTTCAGCTCCAGGATTTTGTTTGTTTTATTTGTTTCAAAGCATAATTTTCTTCTTCTTTAACAATTTTTTTTATGGTTTGGTGTGGGGAAATTGTCTTCCTGCATGACCCATGTTCTCTTTAGAGCCAGATAACAGAAGTATGCCATGACATTTTCCTTTAGATTTTAATTTGAAATTCCTTTGTTCCATCAGTAGAGTGACACATCTTGGCCAGATGCAGTGGAATGGGGTCGGGCCACGACTCCCCCGTAGCCAGGTTTCACATGGAATAACACTCTGATGCTGGAATGCACTGTTTTTATTTTTCCAAACAGAACACTTGTTATTTTATCCAGAAACTTCTAATTTGGTCTCTCATATGTCTGCAAAGCATTGTTCAACAGGCCTCTGACTTCTTCATGCAATCTTTATGCGTCTAGCCACTTCATTAAGTACACCTGCTCAGCTGCTAATGTCTCATCAGCCAATCATGTGTCAGTAACCCAATACAAACCGTGTAGACACGGTTAAAAAGACCTGATCAAATTCAAACCACACATCAGAACGGAGAAGCGAGGTGATTTCAGTGATTTTAAGTGTGGCTTCAATGTTAGTCCCAGATAAGCTCGTCTCATTATTTCAGAAACTGCTGGTCTGCTGGGATTTTCCCACACAGCCATCTCTAGGGTTTAAAGAGAAAAGGAGAAAATATCATGTGAGCAAGAGCTTTTTATGTTTATATTCCCTGGATGAGGAGCATGTAGTTATTCATAGGTTACAGTATATCACATCTTTATACTTGGAAAGCAAAGAGACTTTTTTAGCCTGACAGGTTTCTGGAAGAAAAAAATACCTTCTTGGTCCCATTGACAACTTAATCTAAGTGGAAGACAACGCTTGACTAACCACTCATTACAGCCAAGGTATGCAGAAGAGCATCTCCGAATGCACAGTATGTTAAAGTTTGAAGCAAATGGCCAACAACAGCAGGAAACCACACTGAGTACCACTCCTGTCAGCTGAGAACAGGAAGATGAGGCTACAGTTGGCACAGACTTCGAATGGGTCAGTCTGGTGTAAACAACATGAAAGCATGGATTTATCCTGCTTGTATCAATGGTTCAGGCTGGTGTAGTGGTGTAGGATATTTCCTCGGGCCCCTCGGTACCTCGGTTAAAACGGAGTATTGTTGGTGACCATGTCCATCTGATTATGACCACAGTCTACCAATGACACAGGATTGTCTGATGGTGTATTGTTCGAATCCAGACTCTTTATAGACATGGTTAAAGAATTGTCTTTACTGTTTCTAAAAGCCTCTGTGTTCTTCAAACGGAAACTTATAGATTTGTTTTTCTGTTTTGAATAAAACTGTGTTTTTATCCTTGTATACCTCCAAACCTCTCTATTCATCATATGAAACCTTCACCCTTACAACTCTATGGATGAGGTGAAGCTTCACATTCACAAAAACCTTTTTAAGCAAAATGTTTTGAGCAAAGCTAGTAGGCAATTATAGGATGCCATCAACAGCTTCTATGCTGTGCACTTTTTTTCCTTCCCTTTCTTCTGTATGTCCTTGTACAATCTGAAAGAGCAGCTTCAGTTTCAGCAGTCAGGTGTGTCAGGAAATGATTTGCTAAATGAACAAGTTGAACGTGCACGCTCAAACACTGAAGGAATGGTAGAAGAGAAAACGCATGTGCAGACGGGCAGAGAGGCGTCATGCGGAGAAGAAAATCTAATACGTGATGTGGAGTGACACGTGGCTTTTATGTGGCAGTGCTGTAGTGGCAGCACCCAGCGGTGAGCTTGACACCCTGCTGAACATGAGACGTTCGGTTTAAGAAACTGAAACTGGGCTGAGAGAGGGAGATAAACAGGGCCTGTCACCATCATCATCATGATCATCATCTAGGCCAAAGAGTACTTAGCACTTATCTCCTTTTGTTATCTTGTTTTAAAACATGTCTGTTTTTTAAGGCCATGAAATGCTGTCATGTCAATTGCTGCCCCTTTTTTAAAATGTTGGCGTTCAGTATGTACTGCAGATGTGTTGCACATCATGGCTTTCAACCAAGCCAAAAAAAACGTAGTTAAGTTGATTTAAATTCCTTAGCTTTATATTGTTGAGGGGCACGTGTAGAAAAGGGTTTCTATTCCTTCCCAGAATGAATTGCTTAAGAGCATGCAGGGTTTAATTTTTTATTTTTTTACATTTTACATTATGCCACATCATTTCACACATGTGAAAGGCAAAATAAGACCTTTTTTCTGCAGCCTGACGGTTACAGTGGGGCACATAATTATTTAAGCCCCTGTTGAATTTAGATGATTAGATGCAAAGTGGTGTCTAAACACAGAGAGAGTGAAAAGGAATGAGTGAAGAAGAAACAGTGCATTACAAGAAGCTAATAACGAATAAATTATTTGCTAATAATTGGTACTGAATTACACTCAATGTTTGATACCCCCATTGTACAGTAGATTTGCCTTATTCTTGATTTGAAGACAGAAATCAACTTTTCTCTTTTGATGCTCAGATTTGTTTTGTTTGGCTGAGAATATTAAGGATAATAGCTAGCATTAGTTTCAATCTAAGCAGTAAAAATTGGGATGCCATCAAAGAATTGACAGCAGCTTTTTAAAATTTTTCAGCTATCACTGTGATGGTGGAAGGAAGAGTTATTTAAAATGATTTTTTTCTCTGAAACAGCAAATCTGGCCGATTGTTTGTCACATGTTCCTTCTTGGTTTTAACTATGAGGCCCAGTCGTCTGAGGGGAATGCTGAAGGTCAGTGCTTTTGTTTAGTCTGAGTGCTTTTGTGATCTATTTTCAGTAATTCCATTTTTTCCTGAGTGCACGCCCAGTGTCTGTCTCTCCTTCTTCACTAAGAGGGTCCCCCTGCTGTGAGTTCACCGCTGATCAATTTAATTACCCAAAACATTGTTAAGTCTTCTATGAAAAGGTCAGGATTTGGAAAAATTGAAATCCAAAGACGCTTATCCTCTTTCATTCATTTCAATAGCAACACTGATGTGTTACGTTCTTTTGACACATTAACTACAAAAATTAAGTTGTTTACATTTTCTGTCACCATTATGATGTTTTACTTTGTCCTACCTGCACATGTAAAGTCATGCTTTCAAAAATAGACTCATATGGCAGCCCATGTATGTCAACAGATGCTCAGTTTCTCCTGCATGGCCACTGACTAGAAAAATCACCTGTCAGAGCAATTCATGGTGCTGCCTTTCAGGCCGATGGCTCGTTGTTGTCGTGTGGTAATTAGAAATGACAGCTGTCACAGATTTTTTTCCATGTGCTGGTATCTGGTTTTAGTTGCTAGTCCGCTACTTCTGTGAAATACAGAAGCATGTTAAATGCTCAGCCTGATGATTTGTAATTTGTTTTGGCCTCTAGGTTGCTTTTAGTGCTTACAGGACCTGCATGAGTGAAAATCCCATAAGCCATACTGACTTTATTTTTTAAAAACACAGCAGCATCTATAAGAAGAGTTAGTTGTGTTTCTGACACGTGTCACTTGACTTGGATTGCCAGTAAATTGTTTTATACAACCAGAAAATGTTTCTCTGTTCTGTTTCCTCTTCATATTCCAAAGGAGAAGCAGTTAATCAATGAATGATGTATTAGAGAGCATTATGTCTAATGATGTTGGTAGGGCTGTGAGATGAGATGTGACCTCCACAATATTGGTGTAGGTGATCAACTTCGCACTGTTTCTGAAGCTGTGATGGAGAGCAGATTTATGGTTCAGGAGTATGTGTAGGGGCTCGGTGACCCAGACACAACTGCCTCATTTTGGTGTAGTCCATGCATAATGAACCCAGTGTAATACCAAACAACTGCAACTGTGGATTCTTGTTTCAGTGTGGGCATTTTATTAAACCCATCATCATGCAGTTTTACTCGAGCTCTTTTTTTGAGAAACATTTTCCTTTTTCTGTTGAAAGTAAGATGGAAAAAAAGAAACATCATGGTTTTCTTTTTTTGTTCTTCTTGTTTTGCTTAAAACATTTTGAGAAATTCTATAGTTGAAATATGCTAATGAGGCATTAAATATGCTAAACATTTAATATGCTAATGAGGCATTGGGTATGGAACGAGATTTCAGCGCTGCATAAAGTCAGCATCAAAATTCCTTCCGCATACCTACATACCCCACTTCAGTTTGTCTTAAAAATATATTTTAAATATATTTACTGTAAAAGGAATCTGGACATTACCAATTATTTTGTGCTAATTTTCAGGAATTTAATGTTTAAACAGTTAAATATGTCACTATTTGATTACACTTGCATTCATTTGTTAAATGTCTAATAGACAAAATGGAGCTGAATTACCAAATAAGCATAATTTAGATTTAAGTAAAAAAAAATTCCGGTAGTTTAAAGACGATTTGCTGTGGAAGCAAAATACTACAAACTCTCAGTGCACGGAAAATAAAATTGCCCGTGGTGTGTCGTCTTAACGGTGTGTGGCTTTTGACGGTCTCTTCTGGAACTCATTCACACACACAACCCCAACAATGGCTGTGTATAGATTAGAAAAAAGACAGCCAGAGGCTGTGTAAAGTGGGTGTAATTTTTGGCTGGCCTTTCAAAAAAGCTGTAGTAATTGTGGGCTCTAACCCTTTCCAAATTCTGACATGGGAGACGTGTGGGAGGACATGGGTTTCACATGCTGCTCAACAGTGCTGCGTATTGTTTCAAAACCTTCTTAATTGTTCATCTTTTATCCTTTTTTTTTCTGTTCCCAATGCATCGATTGTAACCAAAAGGAAATTATTTTGCACATCATTTTGTTAAACTCCAGTTTTATTTAATAGTTATACTTGATAGTTATACCTGCTTAAAGGCACCTCGTAGCACAAAATACAAAACTGGAGCATGTCATGCAGGAACAGAAAAGGGCCTACCATAAAATGTTTCCCCAAATTTGAAAGTAGTTAATCTTCACAAATGTCTTGCAATATGAAGCTTAAGTGGAAAAAAGAAGCCAACCCCAGAAAAACAACCCAATAGCATTTTCCCCATGCCACCAAAATTTATAGTCATCACAATGCCACAGAACAGATTTCCATGACTTCATAGTCCAGTGGTGGTATGTCTGGTACCAAATTCGTTGATTTCTTGATGGTAAAGTTGGCTGGTCTTGGTTAAAAGTCTCTTGATGGCAGGCTGAGTACAGTGACTTGGTTGGGTTTTCTTGGGGCTTTTGTGAGATTTCATCTTGGTAAATGATTAACTTGTTAAACACAGTTGTTTAATTATGTCACAAGATAATGCCGTTTCTCTTTATTGCTTTTTGGAGTACCTAACACAGTCGCTTGTTGCCTACAATGTTTTAGCATACTGTTTAACTCTACTTGATAGTATCTGATGGAGTCTATTTCCACAGTTTGGCCATATGACACTGTTACCATTAAATCACATCTTCTTCATATATGTTTGGTTCTTATGCAGAGCTGTAGCCAGGATTTACATATATAAATAAATTCACTGGTAAACAAAATCCTTTACTACAATTTAAAGGTTGGATTCACGGTTTTATGTACCCATGCATTTTCACACACTGATAGTAAGTCCAGTGTTGAACGTTTCATTTTATTCACTTATTTTCCAGTCATACGGAGCAAAATCTGATCTATTTTCTTTCTGAGCATTGACTGACTGTTGCAGTCCTTGAACACAAATCACATTTTCTTGTGTGTAACTGAGGATCTATTCAAGCTGTCAACAGTGCTGGGAGAGTCGGGGGGTGCATGCACACTGCATGGGCTTGGATGGTCTTTTTGATGATGTTTTTCTGAGCCACGCTGTGGTGCGCTTTGAACAAAGAAGGTTACGTGAGCAGCCAAATCATCGGTGAACATTGAGGGTGAAATTATGTTTACTTTTCTCTGTAGAGATGGGTGAATCAGTCATCACATCAGAACAATCTAGATTGAATGAGATAGGATGGCTCACACAGAAATTGCTTCCAAATTTCCTTTGCAGTGACGAACACACTTACTAGTGTTGTACAAGTTATCTGAAAACGATAAAACAATTATTCTTTACATATTGTTCAGTCAAAAAAGTAGTTGTTTTAAGTAATTACATATTATCAAAGGTGATTCACATTAGAACGAAAAACATTGTGTTAAAAGCAAGCAGCAGCAGCAAACTTGACGGTCTAGCTGCTGCTTGACCAAAGAGCTCTTCAGGGGTCCCAGGTTATGCAACCTTTAACCCTTTAGACCCCAGGCTACTGACTGAAATATTGATCTAGAAAAAAAAATCACAAAATGTGTTCACTAAAAGCTACAAAACTGTAAGGTCAAAATGATCGACCTCAGGCTGTATCAATGAGAGGTGTTTAGGAGACTGTTGAAATATAATAGTTTTCTCCTCATAATCCATTCTAACAGAACAAAACATGATTTTCTACAGTTTGTCTATCACGATGATTCCCACCCCTAAACCCCAACCAATCACGGGACATGGGACCTCTCCCTGAGCCTGGTTTTTGCTGGAGGTGTCTTTCTGTTAAAAGGGAGTTTTTCCTTCCCACTGTCACCGAGTGCTTGCTCGTGGGGATCGTTTGATTTTGTTTTCTCTGTATTATTGTCAGGTTTTTACCTTACAGTATAAAGCACCTTGAGGCCACTGTTGTTGTGATTTGATAATATAAATACAACTGAATTAAATTATATTTCCAAGTAATTGAAAATGACTAAGAGTAAAAATCAGTGACACGAATTAAAATTTTAATTCAATGTAACTGGTTTAAAAAGTTCTCAACTTTGAAGTGGCAGAATTTCAAAAAAGCCAATCTTACATATATTTTAGTCATAGCTGAACTTGGAGAACAAAATCCTTTGTATAGATGAGATAGTGAAACAAATTGATTAGCCATCTTATTGCATTTTGTGTTACAACATACATCCTCTTTACTGCACGGGGCTGTAATCATCAATATCTTTGCATCTGTCCATTACCAGCCATTTCATTTTGTACAAATCTGGCCAACCCTTCCACATTTGTGTTTTTTATTTTTTCCTTCTGACCAGAAATGCATCTTTCTGCACCATCTTTTCAACCAGTCCTTATACTCATCACCACACTGTGTTTATGTGATAAAAGAGAAGTAATCTCCTTGTAACTAAAACTGATTCTGAAGTATGATCTCACTAACTCATCAAGGCATTTTGTAGCGGGTATAGCATCCGTGGCAGTTTGCCTTGAAATGACTGTAATCTCCACATTTGACTGTTTTCTCGAAATGTCAACTTTTTCAAAAATGATCAATAATATTTTTTTCTTAATGTGACCCTAATACTCCACCGTAGTTTTAAAGTGTTGCTTTATTAGTTTGTTTTTAAATATTGTATGTTTTTGTGTGCATACTTTTATTTTGAAAGTTCACTGCTTCCTATCTACATATCCCTAATTTAAAAAAAAAAAAGAAGACTTGCCACCTGTACATGGAGTTGGCCGGCACAGGGGGTGTGGAACAGGAGCGTTGGCAGAGGGTGTCACAGCTGAGAAAGCTGTAGCATGTAGTAAGAAATTTAAATTGGAGCAATGGTACAGAGGCCTTAGTAGGGTTTGTGAGGGATCGTGCAGGCAGGGGAGACATGTGTGGAAGCTATTTACAATGATAATGATATAGCGACATGAGTGGAGTAGATGTATGGGACACACTGCGGTTGGTAAAGTCTGGATAGATTTGGAGAACATTCTGGCCTCTGTTGGCGGGACAACGATGTGAATGAATAATAGCAAGAGGAGAATAGCAGCAGGCAGACCTCAGACCTCTCGCCAATCTCCAGCCCAATATCAAGTTTTAGACCAGACCAGAGACCGTAAACGTGACGAAAGTATTCCGGAAAAAACACAGCGTATATTTTTTTAAATCAAGACTCTGGTTTTACGTGGAAGAAGACTTCTTCAACTCTCTGTGTGTTGAAAAAAAAAGTAACGTGTCCGCACCACGTTTCCATGTTAGTAACAGTAACGGCGTTCTAACGATAGAAATAGTAATTAGGTAGATTACTCGTTACTGAAAAAAGTAACGCCGTTAATAACGCCATTACTTTTAACGCCATTATTCCCATCACTGCAGGTTAGTGCCGCATTTACTGTAAGGTGGATGCTGCACTGGCCTGTTGTGGTAAAGCAGGAGCTGAGCACGAAAGGGAGATTGTTTACTAGTCAGTCCTTGTTCCCACTCTCGCCTATGGACACAAGCTGTGGGAAGTGAACAAGGGTGAGATTTGCAGATACAAGCGAAGGGTGTCTGGCTTCTCTGTTGAAGATAGCGTGACATCTGACATCATGTTTCCTGGATGCCTGTTAGTTGAACTGTTAAAGCATGTCCAAGTAGGAGGAAGATACTTCAGAGAGATTATGGTTCTAAACTGTCTTGGGAACACCTTACTGCCCTCCAAAAGAGCTGGAGGAGGCAGCTAAGGAGAGGGATGTCTGGGCATCTCTGCTTAAACTGCAGAAAATGGATGGTTGGTTTCAAATGCTAATTAACACTTCCATAACAACTGCATATGGAGTGCATTTTTTAATATACCTCTTGGACCGCTCACCAGTTTGGATTTTATTTTATAATTTTTTTAATTAATAGATTTGCTGATACAGGCAACTGAAGCTAAAAGCTGCTGGACCTTAATTTGTGTAAGCAAACTGGACTTCTCTCTCAACAGATTTACAAAGTATATCACTGGGTGGTCTCAAGATGGCTATGTCCATTTTTTGTATACAGCTTATGCTTACATTATAACTATTCTAACTAGATTATTATAGACTTAATAAAGAATTTTTGTGAAAACTATATATGACAGCTGACAGTGTGCAAATATGAAGTCATTTTGAAGAAACCTCTAATCCATCAGTCAACATGATTATATGTACTGTGTATTTCTACCTACTGTTTAGGAGGCAGAAAAAAATGAAACAAAAAACAAACTAATGTTGTTCAAGCTTTCCAGGGATCTAAAAACTATTATAAAATCACATTTTATAT
>VOQK01018742.1:35899-50086 GCA_015052645.1 Benitochromis conjunctus
TTTTTGCTGCGTGGTTGTAGTGCTTCAGTTGGTGGAAAAGCTTTAAGAAATATTTGAAACCCAAATATCCACAGGTCTAATTGAGACGAACTGTTGAAGTAAAATGCAAGGGGATGTTGCAAAAAAAGCAGATGTCCTGTAATAAAAAAAAAAGAGTCTTTGATTACCTTGAGGACTTCTAGATGAACTTAATAAGAATCTAAAGTCATCCGCCAGGTTGAAGAAGCATTCAGTTCTGCTGATGAAAGGCTGACCAAATAGCAGACTAATGGTCAACCTGGCATTGAATTTCCTAAACAGGTGAGCTCTTCAGTCACAATGCATTATATTTATAGTAAATGGTGCCAAGAGCTACATTCTGCCATCCCTGGCTTTTATTCAGTACCACCTGTCAGGAACTGGCTCAAAGTAGGTGACAAAGGGGGAGTCCACACAAAGACTTTACTTACACACAAAATAACTGATGCAGCATTCCCTAACCAAAACACAAACCCCACCACCAATAGGTTGATGTTGGGTGTAATTCCCAAGAAAATGAACAGCTATTTCAGCAACCTAGGACCAGTGGTACTCCAAGCATCTGTGAATGGGTCCATTTGTTTCCTACTAGGCCTATGTGAAGAGTTTAGATGGGGCTTACTGAGGGGGAAAAACCCTGCAACATCCCTTGCAATTTTATAGAAAACACCACCACAAAATCAGTTATTTTGGTTGCAAAAAAAATCGAAAGTCTTACATGGACTGCACAGACGACCTCCTCCCTATAGCCTTCTTGACAGATCTTCGAATTGACGCTTTCAGATAAGATGTCACCGCCTGGCGGAGTCCACTCGGTGACATCTGCTAATCATCTGTCCAGTGCCTGTTCACACATCCGCCTGTCTGTTCGAGGGATCTTGTCTCTTGGTGCCCTCCGCCGGGCTCTGATTCATTCTCACCTTCTGTCTGTATCCAAGTCTTTCACACACTCCCACCTATTTCAATTTCAATCATCATTTTTCATCTCCGCTACACATTCGCTGTGTTTCTGCACGGGCGTTTCGATGCAACTTCTTATTACTCACCTCTCTTTCTCTGTCCTCTCTCTCCCTGTCTGTGACAGGCTGATCATTCGGTCTGACTCAGTGCTGCTGTGATCAAGACAGTGTGACTGCACAGACTCACAATCAAGCATAATTCCAGTTCATTATGAACTGGATTTTGGTTTATAGTTTGTGACGTGGTTTGTATTGGGCTTTATTATGTTATACTGGTGAAATTGATTCTTCAATCCAGGAGGAAGAAATGCGATGAAAAGTTTTTATATCTGTCAGAATTAATATCCAACTATAAAACATCACCGAGGACACTTCACTCCCGGATGTATTCACTTCTCTGATAACCTCACTTATAAGGATTGAATTGTGGTACGACATGAAAAAAAATCCTCAAAAAACACATTTCTTATTTTTCCTTTCGTTCTCTAAGGTCTGAAAAAGGTCACACTCATTGGGGCCTCTTCTGGTATGTTATAATCCACCCATGCAGCTCACTCTGGAGCCTCCACACAAGCATCTCATATTTGTGTCTGTGGAGGGCCCCAAGGCCTGTCAAGGCCTCTGGTATCTTTTTTGGGAATACATAACAGGAATTTGCTGTTCATTTTAAGACTAAAGGCGAAAGAGTAAAGAAATGGTAGGATGAACAGCTTTCAGAATTGCTTGACACGCCAAATGATCAGTTTGCGTTCATGCCTGTTCTCATCAATATTAAGCATTTTATTAATAAATTTTTTTATACAGTGTGAAGCTCTGCAGCTCTGTTGCTTACTTACGTACTATATTTTAGTTTAAACTCTTACTTACAGGGGATTATTTTATGGTAGCTGTGGCTCAGGAAGCGCACTGGGTGATCTACTAATCAGAAGGTCAGTAGTTGGATCTCCAGCTTTCCTAGTCTGCATTTCCCTAAATGTTCTTGGGTAAGATACCGATCCCTGAATTGCTCACAATCTGTCAACTGGTATCTGAACATCTGTAATAAAAACAATGGCTGATTTTATAGAAATCGGTGAATATGACTTTAAGTTCTATAAATCCTTGTCCGTTCTTTTGCAATATCTGTTCAGCACCAGTCAGATTTTGGTGACCACCAGTTAGTGAAAATCTGATGAGATTGAATCAAAAACAGCCTCATTTTATTCAGGCTTTATATTTGTAATTGCTAAACTGCACCATGGAAATCCCAGCTGAATAAATGGGAAATGTTTTTTCTTTGGAATAACTTATTGTAATTTTTGGTTGGGATACTTTCTTGTTTAAATGTTTTACCTGTACAATCCAGCTGAGTCGCTATGTATGTATGTATGTATGTATGTATCTATATGTTGGGTGCAAAACTGCATGAGTTATATGAGCTAGTGGATGGATACTAGAAACCCTTGCAATGAAGTGCTGCAGATGCTTGCACACTGAGCTATGAAGAAAAATAAAAACAAAGTCTATGGACAATTGGCCATGATTACAAAGTTGAGACTTAGTGAAGTGGTTGGAAAACATTGCACTTTAGGCTCATTGGCTAGATAGTTGTGCTGCTCTGTCCTCAGGGCTCTTCATCACTATATATGCAGTGCCAAGCTCCATGTGGCACTGTAGCAAAACAGAATGAGCTTTATTACATATTTGAATTGTGTGTGTGTTTGTGTGGCCAGGCATGCGATACGAAAGAAGCCAAACGATTTGACTGGCAAAGCTATAGAGATCAAAACTGTGCATTTCACAAAACACCCCCCACACAATGTAGTCTGGCCACATTTCCCATGAATTTCCGAGAAGATGAGTTGGGTGCAGTACAGATTAGTCTTTCCTCCTGGTCAAGGACACAGTGGCGTTCCCTTTTTATCTCCAATCTTCATTGTGTCGTTTCCTTTCACCTTTATTTATCAGCGGGGTCTCTTCCATTCTGCCCACCAACACATCCGGTGATAAATTACACTGCCCACAGTGGATCATTCTGCATGAATAACTGCTGCTGTACACTAATATGGCACTCAATAGAGTTTGTGCTGGCCATTTAAGAAGTGTATAAAATCTGCTATTATAGGTATATTGCAGAAGGAGTATACATCTTGATGTTGTAGTTGGAAATATAGCAACAATAAACTGTGAAATAATGTTTTTCTTTGGTCATTTGTCAAAGATTTTTCCTCTTACAGAAATTATAGCTGTTCCTTTATTATCTGTTGGCAATGCTGCATATAGATTTAGCAGTACTAATTTATGACAGTTTTAAATGGTAAGAAAAGACCCAAAGAATCCAGTGATCCCATATGACAAAGCACTTTGTGACAGTGTGGAAGAAATAACAAACGTTTTATGCAAAGAAATCTACAGTTAAATCAGGTTGAGGGAGGGCTGCTGTCTGCTGCAACTGGTTGTCGATCAGGGAAAGATATACAAACAGCAAATATATAACAACACTTGGCAGGTGACATCAATAGCTGCAGATCAGGAATATGCAGCACCATGACCTAGACATACCTGCAGAAAGGTACAGAGTGAGAGGACAGAGCACAAAGTAAAGGAGCATAAATACATAAAGTTAATGACGTGCAGTAGTGGCATATAAATTCACAGGGGGTGGAGGAGATGATGATGATGCACACACCATCATGGGAGGTCCACCTGCAGCTTGATTCAGCGGCAGCTTAATTGAAAAATCATGATGCACTCTTCAAACTTCTAGGAACCACAAGATAGCCTGCACTCTTATAGCAAAGCACTCTGCAGTGTTCTCTGTTGGCCTGATCATCCATTTGCAGGAGACTTTTGTTGAACGATTTACATTTCAGCTCGCTTGGGGAACTAAAAAACAATTTACTGCATCACATGAACGTCTGTGATATAGTAAATTGTAAGATGTTTTATTAAAAAAGCCACCAGAATCTTTGCTTTTTTACTTTTCTTTTGAGTATTTTAATTCTATTTATTTGGAAAAAATACAACATTGTCTCAATGACCCCTTGAACTAGAATCAACTAATTTATCTTAATTTATTTGGTTTTGTTTACTTAATTACATCAAAGAGATCTCAATAGGTGCTTAAGCATATTTACGGAGCAAGCAAGCATGTCTGTTGCTCACGCATTTATTAAAATCTGTGCCTCTCCTGCTGGTTTTCTCCCAATTTTTCCTCCACTTCTTGTCTGTATGTATGTGGGTTTTTTTTTTTTGTTAACTATATTCCAATGTCTCATTACGATTGGTTGACGGTTTATGTTTTATTCATCATGTTCCTGTTAAGTAACAGTGCCGCCCAAGTCCTCAACTAATCATGTTCTTCTAGGGAAGAGTCTTTTCCATCATTAGGTTCACCTGTAGTTCTCCTCAGTTTCGAATGCTAATATGGAAGTGATGAGCTTAGTTACAGATGCAGCCAGGGCTGTTGTGTAAGTGCAGGTTGAAGGATGAGACCTAATCACCAAATCAAGTCTGTCATCCTCTCTCTGGTCTTGCTTGAGGCGAGGAAGCATTGGGAGTCCCTAATTGCCAATCAGGGATAACTAGAGTGCTGTGGTGTGGGTTTGCTGAACGCAAGACCAGAGAGAAGGTACAAAGCAGACTGCAAGCTGACTCACAAGTGCAGGAATCCAGAGGTAGCTGAGGAGAACGAGGTCTCGGAGAGGAGTTTTTATTCCCTACGTCGGACTGTGTTGTGTCCCTTTGAAGAACACTGTTGACTGAGACCCTGAGCAGTTAGGTTTCCTCGCCTTTAGCCATCACGCTACATTTGATTTTTGTTTTTAAATGGTGTGGCAGACTCTGGACTATCTGAAGTATGATGCAATTTTTACAAACATAAAATATTCTCTGTGTATATGTGTGTGGGAGTTGCATCATTAAGTAGAGTTATGGTGACAGTTCCCAAAGAGAGAAGCTTTGAATGTGTGCGTGCGTGCGTGCGTGCGTGCGTGCGTGCGTGACAGTCTGTGTGTCAAAAGTATTCCTATTAAATGTATTCATAAAATCTAGGAACACAGTAGCATTGTAACATGAAGACTGCTCCCTCCGTGTTGGGTGGCTGTCGTCTGTTAAATCTGTGCTTTTTTTCTTTTCTTTTTTGACTTGTTGGTTCAGTCGAGAGCAAAAAGTGCTCCGTGGACAACTTCAGTTGGTGTACTTGATAATATTCCCTGACATTTTTTCAATATGTTTTGTAAAATAAGAGTGGCAGCCAGGATTCCCTAAAATAAAATAAAATGCTGACAAGGGGTTTTGAAATTTGTAACCAGGCAAATATATGCATGGGAACAAATAAATGATTTAGGGTCATTGGAATAGCTGTTCATAATTACATTAATTAATTTAACATGTAAAAAAGAAAAAAAAATGCACTGGATCACCTGTTGAGACAAACAAAAATAAAGCAAAAGAAAAGCAAAAGCAACGCAGAGCAACACAATATGGGGACCACAGCAATAACCTAGATAAGTGTGAGTAACAGTAAATACTAAATATTGAATGCTATTGTGCAGCACGCAACACCGACAGTGCACAATGGGCTTTGAGGTAGCGGCCAAGGAAGACTTAGATTGTGTCTGTGAGTTCCTGTGTGTGCATACCTGTGTGGATGAGTGCGCTTGTATTCAAAACGTTTCTCCATGTAATGATCTGCTAGAGGGTGTGGGGAGCCATAGCCCGGCCCCCCAGGGCATGAAGGGCATGGAGAAGATCCAGGCCCCAGACATCCAGAGGAGAAGGAGGTGGAGTCTAAGACCTGACCTGACATATAGACACAGACAAACAGGCACACACAGACACAAACATGTATTCCCACCCTAATACTCCTGATTTCTTAGTCCAGCACAATAATGTACAGTGCATTTGTTCATTATAATGAAGGAACACATCACCCGAGAGGTCAACAGTGTAGCTCACTGATGTGTGTTTAAACAGCAGTGGAGCTCTGTGGCACAGAGGAATAGACATATCAAACGTTGGGTCAAAACAACATGCGTCTCATTTTGTAGTTGGGATTTGTTGCAAATACTGAAACCAGATCTATATAAGGAAATTAGAGAAATAATGACAATTATTCAAAGAAAAACATTATACGGTTTCTGATTGGTATCAGCCAATAGGAAGTTAGAGATTAAATAAACAAACTAATCAGGAATCTGTCAAGAGAAAGTCAGATCTCTTTAATTAAAACAAACGCAAACTAGAAAACCAAGAGCACATTGTATGTATTTCTGTTTCCTCTCATTGCCAGTTTAACCAATCAGTTTCCTAAAAATGTTCTTGTCACATAAGTTCTCAGTACAGGTTGGTATTATGATAAAAAAAAAGAAAAGAAAAAGTATTGTGTACATGCACAACTGGGAAATAAGTAAAAAACAAACAAACAAAAAAAACCCATTATCTTCATGGAGGAATATGAGATTAAAAAATAAGTAAAATGGAATTCAACAGGGCTTATTCATACAAGCCAAGTTGGCTCTCTAAATAACATTGTGTTCTTTTCTTGATACTCTAGATGAAGCTAATTTTGCTGAGGGATTAATATCAAGGTCTCCTATTAAACCAGAAATTGTGCTGGTGATGGTGAGTGGGTGGAAGGAGATCGTGAAACAACTGACTTACTGATGGTTAACTGTATTTACTCTGATTGGGCAGAAGAATCTTGGGAATTATGGGTATCCACGTACTGCTTGTAAAATCCTATTAAGTGCTCATTATCTATTGTATCAAACACAGAGATGCGCAAAGAGCTTTTCCCTTCTGCTTCTCCACTTACTCTAATATGAACACAGAGATTCTCACTCAATCCCACCCATGTTTGATTATCTCTGTGTGTTTTATGTAATTTTAAAAGCTAATCTTTAAGCTATAAAGTTTTGCAACTTTATTTGTCTCACTGGAAAAGCACAAGGCAATCTGTCTGTGTTTCTGGTTTGCATCTCACGTTTTAAAGTTTCATTAACGCTCAGAGGTTAGTTGGTGTTTGCAGACGAGGTGATATCTTTTATACAGCCAACTGTGGCAATCACAGGTTGTTGGGTTTTTTTAAGCATCCTTTTGACAACTGATTTCAATCAATCATTGCTAGCCACTGATGTTTGCCAGGGGGGTTTCTCACACCCACGCCTGTGTGACCTAGACCTGATCATCACTGTGCTTCAGTTGTCTTACTAAGTGATTTGTCCAATGAAAATACTGACAAAATAACAACCAAGTTAGCTGATGATGTCCAAATATGGAAAAAAAAAAAAGATGTATAGTGAAGCTGATCTTAATGTTATACTTATTGTCATGTGATAAGTTGGCCTTTTTGCATGTAAGTTGCCTTGACGACACGCTGAACTGAAGCAAAAGTTTTCAGGTTGAATTTTTTTAAAGTTCCTGTGGATGCAGCTGAAGGCTCTGTATAGTTTTCATTAAAGAACTCCTTGTTTATCAATTCATTTACTGTAAAGTCCTCATGATTTTTTTTCCTGCTCTCATTTAGCCAGTGTTTAACTGTTAATTCGAAGCAGTGCTCATGTAAACAGAAAATATTAGACAGGATTCCACATAATGGAGCTCCGGTGCTTTACACTTCAAAAGCTTCCACAGATAGGATGTCACTAGTCTGACAGCCAGCAGCTGAGAGCCACTTTTGCCCGCCTGTGAGAGAATATACGAGAACCAAGCAATGCCATGTTTGGCAGGATTTTATATGAGGGGCTCATGAATACGTATTTGCAAAAAATGTGATATATCCTTGTATGTCCTGTTTTGTTTTTTGCTTTCAAAAAAATATTTTTTCAAATTACAATTTGAAAGCATGAAACAATGCCAGCATGCTGACCGCATACAGCTGTGATGATAATGATACATCAAGCCTCCATTATTTCAAAGACCCATAAATGAAGAAGCTTGGGTCACGACATATATGAAACATCATGCTATGGCTCAGCTGAAATGAAGCAATTACAGCTGGTAACCTGTCTGTTCACTTGCCTCCCCCATAGAGCGCAGGGTTCATAGGTCAAACACAGCTATGCCTGGCAAGGGCTGCTGAGGCTGGTGTGGGAATGGACCAGCAAGTCTCACATTTATCATACAGAGCACAGTGTACAATAAATAAAGCCCAGCTTGTGCTTAATATGTAGATTCAATATAAAGAAAGCCATTTTGAATCAGGAGACGCCTGTGAGTTACTCGAAGTTCGATATCTGCAGGCACCATATAGCAGTTAAGACTAACTATAGTCGAGAATAAAGATGACATATAAGCCTGGCTTCGTTTTTCTTTTTTGCAGTTTTGAAATTCTCTTGTTTTATTTTCAATTCTTTCATCTTCCCCTTTTACCTCCCCTCTTCTCACTTCAGAGTCACTGAGCTCCAGGATTAGATTAACTATCATTTATAGCAGGCCTGGGAGGCTATGAAGAGCAGACTCCATCAGATGGTGAGATAATGGTGCTTTATGATAGATCCTGGCTAATGAAATGCCACTGACTGTAATGAGATCAGTGAAAAGTGAGCTTTTGACCCCCTGAAAAGGGTAGGGAGCATGTAGAGAATATCTACTAAGAATGTTCTTGACATCTAAGATTTCTGCCCTCTTGCTTCCCTCGTCCTGTTAAGGACACAGCTCTTCTGAATTCATGGCGGTGGGTGTGAGGAGATAAAACTGCGAAAAATGTCTCATGGTTCTACAGTAATGCAGAGTTTGGCTGCACACTTGAGCTGAAGCGCGGCTCAAATCACACATGCAAAAAGCGCACACAGTTGAAATGCCAAAATGCTAATGCCAACATTTACCAGGGGCTGAGAGGCGGGGCTGTTCAAACAGTTGTGGGTGTTTGTAAGGTCAAGAAGAAGATTACGCATTCACTCTGGGCCTCAGAGGTTCACATGTGTGAACAGTGAAAATACACAGTATCATACCCGACAGCAGCAGGCAGCGCGTGAAATGCTGAGGTTGTTAGAACTTCTGACATGGACACCTTCAGTATGTAACATGAGCCTGCTGTACCTGTACAACAATAGGTAGATTAATTTCACACATATTGGACCGCGTAGTTAATACATGTGTAACGATTCTCGGACACATTCTATATTCAAGATGCTCTTCTGTATACAATCAACATATTGATTGATATTTTTACATCGACAAGGGGATTACCAAACTGTGTTTGTGATCCTTATATCTGTGCTTTTTCAGTCTTTTCTGGGTTGTTTTTGTTTTGCTTTTTGTGCTTTTCTCTTTGTGTTGAATGCCGCTGTGAATCCTGTGAATTTCGAAGGCAATCAGTGTTCAACTGCATGGTGTCATTGCCTCAGGCGAGAGACTGTTGGCTTTTTGGAGGACTGCATACAAGTGTGTCTCTGTACCTCGTGTTGACTGTTTACCCTTCTTTCTCTGTAGCCAAATAGCTACACAATGCGGGACTGTGACTCCAGCTGCAGTCAAGAGTGGATACCTTTCTAAAAAAATATATTTTAAATTTCTGCCTTGTTTCTTTCAATTCATTTCATCAAGGTAAAGATGCTAAAGTATTAGACAGAAACCCCAACAATCCCATAATCCCATATGATAAATCACTTGGCGACAGCGAGAAGGAAAAACTCCCTTTCAACATGAAGAAACCTCCAGAAGAACCACACTAACGGAGGGGCGGCCATCTCCAATGACCACTTAAGGATGAGGAAAAAGAGAAGAGACGAGGCATAAGTTTAATTATTGCTAATGACTGAATACAATAGTGGTATATAAACAGAGAGTGAAAAGAGTGTGAAAGTGAAGCTCCACAGCAGCCTAAGGTTACTGCAGAGTAACTAAGGGAGGATTCATGGTCACCTGACCCAACCCTAACTATAAATTTGATCAAAAAGGAAAGATTTAAGTCTGTCTCCCAAAGCAAAACTGGGAGCTGGTTTCACAGGAAGGAGCCTCCCATTCTACTTTTAAAAACTGTAGGAGCCACAAGTAAGCCTGTGGTCTGAGAGTTGTGCTCTGTTAGGATAATGAGGTACAATGAGCTCATTAAAATTTTACAGGGCTGATTATTGAAGATTTTGTGTGTAATGAATTCTGAGGCTAATAAAGAGAAACTAATATGGGACAAATGTGGTCTCTCTTTTTAGTCCCTTACAATACTCTCGCCGCAGCGTTGTGGATCAACAGAAGGATTTTCGGGGAGCTTTCAGAGTGTGAAAATTTCAGATCTGTCAACCAATCAAAACTCTGTATTGTATAAAAATAAACATTGCATATACATTGGTCAAAAAACCCATACTTATGTTTTCCATGTTTGAGATTTGGGTGAACTCTTTTCACTTATGTCATCTGGACATGGACTCTTTTCTGCAGTGTTTTAGTGGAACCTTAGCAAATGGTACAACATATATCTTTTGTCAGGTGTGAGGACATCACCTTTATTTAAAGCGGCACTTTTTCTATGAATATGGAATCACAACAGTCATCATGTTACATATTGGCTATTTTCTTTTTCTGATTGCACACACCCGTCTTATTTCAGTGCATAAAATATTCCTGCCTTTTCTGCTTATATATTTCAGGTATATTGCAAGTCATCAACCTCCCCTATCTTTTCTCATTTCTGGCCATTTCCCTTCCCAGCTAGTCAAAAAGTTGTGTGACAGGAAAAGGCACCCGAGAGCTGTCATCCTCCTCTCATCATCCCGTAGAGCTCAGCCACATGTTGGGTCTCTGTAGATAGGTCAGGGGTTGGGAGAAGTCATCTATAGCTTCAGGAGGTTTCGAAAGGGGCTTATGCACAGCTGACAAGTTTTCATTTCCACCTTTCCCCCTCTCCTCACTCAGCTTCATTTTCCATCACTGCTGTCATTCCCAGGCTAACAGCATGCATTTGCTTCCCCTCGACAATATATGTTTTGCTTCTCAGAAGGAGACAGTTTAGAAGATAAATTGGTCTCATTTCCCCCTCATACATTTTATTGAAGTGCCAAACTCTCTTATTTTACACACTATGCCTGTGGCTATTTAATTATGCCTTTTTCTGCGCTTGTTCAGTGGCAGACTAGTGTTTTAAAATCCACCTGACTGGCAAAAAAAACATCCTTAAAGACATTTTTTAAAATCAGATTAAGTCTGTAACTGCACACAAATTGATGATAATAATAATTATAATGAATAATGAATTTCTTCTTACAAAGTCTGTCTGTCTCTGACAAAACGCTCGCCTACTGGCAGCAGAAAAAGACCGAAATGGGCTCTGCTTTTTTCCCCCCCAAAATGATTTCTTTTATTGTCAAGAAGTCATTTCCGTGCTAAATCTCTTTTTGAAAAGGACAGGGAGAAGTCACAGAGAGTTACTATACTATTTTAGAGATTTGTTTAATTGAAGAGTCATGGCAGGATTAAATTTTATTTGGTCCAGGGGAGCAGCCGGTACTTGCGAGGATACAAAGGAAATTGATTTCGTGCCCTACATCCTTTCCCACAGCTCCTGGCTTGCGTGTGGATGGCACGGCACAGTGTCATGTCAGGGTGAGCCAGGATGCAATATAGTTCCCTGCGCTTCTTTATCTCTCTGTGTGAAGGCGGTTTGAGTGAGTATAGTGGGTAGAAAACCACATCTTATTGGCAGCCAAACATAGTTTTTCTATCGTTTTTCTCCCTGGTCTGTTTCTTTCTTCTCTAATGCTGCTGAAGTCTGTCACTTCCTCTTGAACTGTGTGGTTAAAAAATGTGATAAGGAACTTTGGATCCCTGAATGGAGACCATTCCCAGATCTCTTTTCACCAGGTTTTATGGCTGTGGCTTGAGCAATCTGGGGCCACTGACTGGTCAAAGTTGAAGGTGTTTTTATGAAAATAACTTTCAGGTGTTAAAAATTGTTTACTATTTCCTGGATCGTACTGAGCACCATACGACAACAATTTCCGTCATATTAGATTTAATAGTTTAATGAATAAAAAAGCAGCAATGTTCTTCAGAGCGGCTCTCAGAAAAGTTGGAATTGGATTTCCCTCTGTGATCTAAATACCTATCCAAATGGATATTCTATATTTGCTACGCTTGTTCAACTGCTGCATAGAGAAACTGCATTTCCAGACTTCACTCACAGTTAATATGCTTTACAGCTACACTCCATCATCACTCAGCTGTTCTGTATCAAGTTCAGATGGTCAGAGGATTGGTTTTGAATGTCAGCTATGCCGTCCCTCTGAGGAAACCATTTTAGACTCATTGAGCCTGAGGGGAAATTGGCTCAAGTGGACACCTCAGGGCAAGTTGGCCTGCTCGTAATATCATGTCCAGCAGTCACCTGGGGGAATGTTGACAGGCTAATATGTGCGAGGCTGACCTTTTGGTTATAGTTAAAGGGTGTTTCGTGTGGCCAGATGTGGCAAAGTAGGCTGTGCTGTGTCTGTGAAGACAGGCTGATGTTCTGAAGTTCCTGCTTCTGCAGCAGCGCGTTACATTAGTTCATCTGCCTCACTGTCACCTCCTTCACACAGTGTTTGCTTCTTCACAAATGTGTGAAGTCCTGACACCCTGCTGAGTGCTAGATGTGCTGCTGTCTGGGAGGAACTTTAAGTGCACCAATAACAGCGATCCAACACGTCCTTGAAAACTGAGATTAGTGGAAAACTGCTCACAAAGGTGTGCACATTTGTGTACACATACCAGATCTCTGGGGACAACATACGTCTTTAAATCATTGGGAACTGTGAATTAGAAAGTTGTCCATCTCTCACTAGAGGCCCCAGCATCCTTCGAGATGGTTTTCTTTGGGAATAATCTGTGAGCTGTACTTGAAAAGGACCAATTCACTCAATCTGGAAGCTGTTACAAAAAGTAGACAAAGGACAAGCGAAATACAGAAAGAAAAACAAGTTCAAGAAAAAAACACACCTTCTCACAGAGGATTCGATTCAAACTAATGCACCAGAGGGTTCATCTGTAACCACATAAACATAACACGGGGCCTTAACGAGGCTCATTCACTTCCCATATAAATGTTTGGATTTATGAAGGTACCTTCAAACTGAGAATGTGCGCGTTACTGAAACACTGACAAATATCTAAGTGGTGCACACAGTGAGGTGGTGAAATGAAGCCAGACTTATCACAGTGCCTCAAGTCACACATTTAATTTCATTTCAAGTTACTTATTAATCAAATTTTTATCAAAAAATATTAATGTTTTTGCTTGGGTTAGTGAGCCTTAACTGCTCCCCCTCCTCAAGCAACTGAAGAAGTCAAATCTAAAATCAGTCTTCTCTTGCTGTGCCATAAATCTCCTCTCCTCTCATCTCTGGAAGTGGGAAATGTGATTTTGAGGGGGACGGAGAGTAGCTGATAGTTGTGGAGCACCATTTCTATTTCCCTTCTAACGTTATGCACATATCAGCAAGTACAATGGATTTAATTCAGATTGTGTGTGTGTGTGTGTGTGTGTGTGTGTGTGTTGTAATATAATTACACAGCGTGCAAATGTTTAAAATGTGGAATTAACGCCAGCAACAGCTGCGTCACATCACAAAAAGCAAGCCAAGCTCACTATAACAAAACTCACCTATAAACTCACCTTCATTTAAACTTTCATCCTTAATTTTCAAATAAAATGGATTGCTGCCATCATTTTGGCAAGTTTTTGAATCCATCAACCAAATTGCTGTGACTGTAAATGCTGCAGTGATGCTCGTGGTAATGCTTCATAATGGATGCACTGGCTTTGCTGGAGGACTATTTTAACAGACCATTTTTCAAGCTTCTAATTTCTACACGCCAACATTCATGAGATTGATTGTTTATGGCTGAATGTGGGCGCACAGAGGGCCTGATATGAGGCTGATCCATGCGCACCATTTCCAGGAAGTAATCAGTTGTGATCAGAAGAGCTGAAAGATGTTTTAAAGTGTTAAACAGTAAGTTAAATATCAATAATGAGGACTACTGTTTTCTTTTTAAGTCAGTAGTACTGAGTCAAAGTGTGTCTTGTAAGCTCTCATTCACTTATTGGTGTCCTAGTTGGTTTCTGGACAGTTGGCTTACAACTGTTTTACAACATTGTTTTCACTGACCATAGTCAACAAGGGAAGCAGCTGTATTGCTGGTAGTGTTACACCACCAGTGATTTATTCAGAGAACATTGCCTGCAGGTGTGCGCATGCATGTTTTTTTTTTAAATTAATTAATTATCAGGCTTGTCTGTATGTGCACATACACT
>VOQK01018742.1:54883-65078 GCA_015052645.1 Benitochromis conjunctus
ACTATGTATTTCATTTATGTCCTGGTTTCAAAATATACTCTAGTGAAGGTTTCGTCTGTTCTGTTCAGGATGTTGTGCAAAAGAAACCCTCAGCAATAGTGATTGCATCACGAGTGTTCCTGTGCCTTTCACAGTCTTTCAGGAAATAAGTGAATATCATGGTTGACAGCAGTCTGAGTCACAGGAATGTTAATGCTACTGATTCTGTCACTGACAATGATGATTCAACACACTTAGTTGAGGTTAAGGGCTTGGAGGCAAAGATTTGTTCAGTCTGGCGCTGGAGATCTCAGCAGGTGGGTCATGGGCTGTTTTTCCGGTGACAGCCACCGTGCAGTGATTGAAAGCAAAGCATGCCTGAGTCTAGCCACAATGCTCACCAACATGTTGACATTCTAACCCATACAGTAAGCGCTGATTAGTCACACTGACTACATTGTTACATAATTCAAATCCCATACAGACACACACACACATATCCCAGTATTGTGTTGATAAACTCTGTCCAGAGGCATCCACACAGCAACATTTTCAAAAACTGACTTTGTGGTGTTTCCTGCTACAGGAGGCGTCTTCTGGACCGCAATTTGCTGTGAAGACACACACACACAGACTCACAAGAAGCAAATGGTATCAGTCGCTGTTGGTATGATTTCTGCCTGATTGACAGAGTAAGCTACAGAGTGAAATGTCTTTTTGATATCTAGGACAGAGCCCTGGGGTCTCTCTGAGTGATAGGTGACCTACAGACACTGGCTACTGTTTGTGTGAGTGTGATCCTTCCCAGTTGCTTTGCTCTAG
Source organism: Benitochromis conjunctus (assembly GCA_015052645.1). Classification (NCBI taxonomy): domain Eukaryota; kingdom Metazoa; phylum Chordata; class Actinopteri; order Cichliformes; family Cichlidae; genus Benitochromis; species Benitochromis conjunctus. The sequence goes on from VOQK01018742.1 coordinate 55,685, forward strand.
TTCAGGAACTGGAGATTTGAGAAGACTTAAGTTGGTCCCGGGTACACACACAACACAAGCGGCGCTGGAAAAAAAAAAGAACCAGATCACGTCAAGGGAGGCAGGAGCCCTGCCTTCCACTGACCCAAATACTCCCAAATCAGTCGGCTTTCACTCGTCAGATGTGTGGTTAAATGAGAACGGTGTTTGAACATGCAAGGGTGTACCACGTGAACACATGAGTGAGAAAAACATGTTGGCTCACTAAGGAAGGATGATTGATAGATGTGGGTTTTTTCCCCCTTGACTTTTGGTTTTCTCCAGTTTCAGTGAAACTTAACCACGAAACATAGGAGCATAGTTAGGTTTGGCTCACGAGGGTCAACATCTAGGTTCTGTTTGCTGTCCTTTAATAAATTTCATATTTTAATTGTATTCTCGTCATTTGCACCTAATAGCCAATGCCCCTTCTTTGATGAATAAAATCTAGCGTAGCATTTCAAAAACACTTTGGCACGAGACATATGCTTATAAATATTTATTTTGTCGATGCAGCTGCCATCATCTGACATCATCCTGTTGACACACATATTGGGTTTGTGACCTGATGTAATTTTTTGCAGGAGAGATTCAGAGACTAATGCAATCATGAACTGTTTTTTTTTCCCATGGCCCCATCTTTCTCGCTCTGTATTGACAAACTATCAAGACATGATAAAAAAAAGAAAGAAAGAAAGACGAGTGCCAGGAGATAGAACCTGTAGAAATATCAGACTTTTGAAGATATTAGTTATTTTCCTCCCCTGCCTGAGCATCTCTCTCACTCTCCCAGTCTTTCTCACAGCCTTTTGTCTCTCTCCGGAGCCTATATTAACAACCGAGGTGCAATATTCTGACAGCTTTGGTTTAGTTTTGTGCTCAGAGGTGGTGTGAATGGCAAGAGGAGATGTTTATTGAAAAGGAAGACAAAGATAATGATGTAGTCTCAATTTATAAGCAGATTAGTTTTAGATGTTTTTTTTTTTGTTTTTTTTGCTGCCTGTGTGCTGCTTCCTTTTTAAAGTTATGTCTTTTCAACTAGAAGATATTGTTACCTGTGTTTCTGATTTTTGTAAATAAGGCAAGTGTTGTTCGCAACTATGATTCCATAGTTTTTATGTTTTCATACTGTGATCAAATTAACACACAAACAAAACAAATCATTTGCTGTCATTCATCATCTATCACTGACAGTTTTGTGTGTGTGTGTGTGTGTGTGTGTGTGTGTGTGTGTGCGTGCGTGTGCGCGTGTGTATTTATTCTCACTACATATTGCCTAGAATGTGTAGAAATCACAGTTGAAATCAATATTTACTGTTGTCAAGTTGGAAAAACATTAGCTTTATCAGCCATGAGTATCAAACTTTAAACGTTTTATCGGAACAAAAAAAAATTGACTTTTTCCACGATCTAACTTTGAATTTGTTGTTGCTTCAATTTTGTGAAAATATTGCAAATTTCAAATATTGGCATTTATTAATCTGCCATAATTATTATGTGGAAGTGCAGTCGTTTAATGTTTAAAAAAGGAACTTATAGGAAACATTTACTGGACATGTGTACTGCTTCTACAAATGTTTGTGAAATAATGGGTCACTCTCAGGAGCTCCGTGAAGTCCAGCGTGATACTGTGATAGGATGCCGCCTGTGCAGCAAGTCCAGTCTTGAAATTTTCTTGCCACTAAAAATTCCACAGTCAACTGTTAGTGTTTTTCTAACAAAGTGCAAGTGATTGGGAACAACAGCTAATTGGCAATGTAAAATCACAGAGTTAAGGCACATATTGTGCAGAGGTTGCCAACTTTCTACAGAGTCAATTGCTGAAGACCTCCAAACTTCATGTGGCCTTCAGATTAGCTCAAGAACAGTGTATGAAATGGGTTTCCATGGCTGAGCAGTTGCATTCAAGCCTTACACCACCAAGCGCAATGCAAAGCATCGGATACAGTCGTGTAAAGCACCCCGCTACTGTTCTCTGGAGTGAGGAATTACACTTCTCCATCTGGCAATCTGAGTGTAGTCTGGGTCCTTGTCTGAATACATTGTGCCAAGTGTAAAGATTGGAGGAGGGGGGATTCTGGTGTGGGGTTGTTTTTAAGGAGTTAACCTCGCCCTTACCTTCCAGTGAAAGGAACACTTAATGCTTCAGCATACCAAGATATTTTGGGCAATTTTATGCTCCCAACTTTGTAGGAACAGTTTGGGGATGGACCCCTGTTCCAACATGACTGCGCACCAGTTCACAAAGCAATGTCCATAAAGACATAGAAGAGCGAGTTTGGTGTGGAAGAACTTGACTGGCCTGCACAGACTCCTGATGTCAACCCAAAAGAACATCTTCAGGATGAATTCGAGTGGAGACTGTGAGGCAGGCCTTCTCGTCTAACATCAGTGTCTGACCTCATAAATGTGCTTCTGGAAGAATGGTAAAAATTCCCATAAATGCACTCCTAAACCTTTTGGAAAGCCTTCCCAGAAGAGTTGAAGCTATTATAGCTGCAGAGGGTGGGTTGACTACATGTTAAAGTTCAAAGTTCATATGCGTGTGAATAGACAGTTTTGTTTAATAATGGATGTTTTCCTTATCCTCAGTGGTCGGTTTTGTGCGCAGACGTTAACCACAGTGTTATTGTCACAACATAAACGTTTTCTTATATAATAAATTAAATTCACAGTAATGACAATAATTTAAAACTGAGGTGGAAATTGCAAATCATGCCCATTTTTAAAAAGTGTTCAGTTCAGAGGAAGTTTACTAGACACACCTACACGTCTACACGTAAAGATCAGTCATTCAGATGCACTCCAATGCAGTACACACAGCAGTAGATTAAGATACATTTATTCATCCCACATCACAACAGCTTCTCACTACATATTGCCTATACTGTATAGAAGTTATGCAAATCAGTGTACATCAATATTTTCTGATGTCAAAGAAGACTACATTGGAAAACATTAGCTTTATCAGTTATGAATATAAAACTGTAAACATTTTATTGCAGCTGAAATTAAATAGACCTTTTCATTATGTAGCTTTGACTCTATTGAGATATTATTCCAGAATAAGTGAAAAATATATATTTTACCACAATCGGAGCTTTTAAATCTGCCATAATTGATTTTTGGAAGTGCTGTAACATCAGCCTGTCTTATAAAGAAGTTTTATTGAAAACAGTTGCCTGCAGCTGAAATTGGCAATATTAGTTAATTTATCTTATGCAGCCAAGACGATGAGATGAAACTCCTAATATTCCGTGTTAAATTTGTATATAAGGTACACAGATATGATGAAAGTGATTGTAGCTGTAATGTTTTATACTTTTGATATTCTTGTGTGGACCCCAAAGCACAGTACGAATTATCCAGCACTTTGAGATCTGTGCTCTAAAAAAAGTTGATTACAGACTTTGGGCCAGCCTCTTTGATCTCCTAAAAGCTGCAAGTCTATCCTGCCATAGAGATGTGTGCTTTGGTTTGATTTTGTAACAGCATCAGCAAGGTAACTATCACCTTCCTCTAATACCAAAGGTACATGGCTTGACATTGATGATGATTATATATGTGCAAAATGTGGTTGCATTTCGTTGTGTTAGTTGTTATTTTATGATTTTGGTAATAGAGTCCACTGAAGATTTCCTGTGGGGAAGTGTCACTTTTGAAATATATTTCATTGGTCCATTTTGCATTTTCTTGTCCCAACTCTCTTTAAACTTTAAAGTCATAAATACAGTCATAAAGAGACAGATGGGCATTTTTACCAAGAAAGCCTATAACAAAGGAAAGGTAGTATAGCCAAACTATATTACTTTGTAGCCATAGAGACTGTCCGGTACATTAAAAATAATAACCTGTGTGGCACTACAACCTAGAGTATACCCTGTCGTGTGCTTCTCAAACTCAGCTGTGTGCAGAAAACAAGAGGGCATTTTAAGGTCGGTGTAAAGTGGTTAGAAATTTGTGTTTTGACTTTGTGACATCACAGAAAAATATGTTATCTTCTCGCGAGCCAGATTTGAACGATTAAAAGAATTTTCAATTTGAAAAAAGTGAAGAAAATGGGCAGTATCCATGCCGTCTGTGTGCTGCAGGGACGACTGCAAGGGATACTTTTATAGGCCAACCCAGAAATTAGCACTGCCCCGATTCACTGGAGTAAACTCGACTTTTCTGTTAGGTTTTCGAGTATTTCAGAAAGCAATCTCTACGGGAAACAGACGTTTATGATGCATGTTTAGCAACTTTTGATTTTTGAAGTTTTGAAATCATCACTCATTAAACCAGCCCGTATGAAATGTAGCCTTGGTTTCTTGTTCTTAGATGACAGGAGTGACTCCTGGCGTGGTCTTCTGCTGCTGTAACCCATCTGCAAGGTTCAACGTGTTATGCATTCAGAGCTGCTCTTCTGCATACCTGATTTAGTGGGCAATGAGTGTGTATTGATACAGATAGAAAGCATTACTGTGTATTGAGTTGCCATCTGAGTTGTTGGTCCCCATGTTCCACCAATAGCAAACTTTATAACTTTATGGTTTAAATGGTCACTGTAGTGACAGGAAATGTACGTAATTAGACTAAGCTGCTCTGTAAATTCTGCCATTTGAAGACAAATCATTAGCAGAATATTGCCATAGCTAGCACCAACTTTAGGCTGTGATAAGAATAATAGGTGTAGTAACTCATGAGCAGTTAGGAGAGATGTCACTATTGTATTGTGGCCGACCCCAAAACAAACACCAAACAAGAATATAAAGTTGCTGAGCTAATAAACTTAATACCCCCCCCCCCCCCGACACACTGATTGGGGAGGTGTGTGTGTTTTTGTGATTGGTTGTTTTGAGTGCTCAACTGGGTAGAAGGGTCCTATATAAGAACAGTGCATTTAGCTTATGATAGTTTATGTTGATTTTTATTTATTTATTTATTTTTCGGTTAAAAATACTCAAGATGTGTTGAAACTCTCATGTATAAAGAGGAAGTGATGAGGTCTGCTAAACACCAGCAAAACGAAACTCTTTGAACTGAGAACAGTTTTAAAGGACAAATGCATGTTTTTTTTTTTCTTTATAAGAAATATTACAAAAAAAATGATTCTGTAGTGATATGCGTGGTAGATTGTTCTGGTTCATACTTTGGAGTTTCTTCTTTCTTATCGTTGTCTCTTTATATATTCCCAAATTATGAGAGGTGCCTCTGTGCCTCATACATCCTCATTTGTATCTGTCAAACTTTAATGAATGCTTAGGCCATGAATATTGCATGCCTTAAAGGGTAAGTATATGCAAACTGAATGGTAAGAGACATGTAATTTATTATGTTATGTAGGGCACGGTATACATCATGCTTTCTGGTACAGGTACATCAAAGGAATATAATTATATTATAATTATATTACAATATAATGCATTACAAGATTTTGCTTAACAGCAGCTGAATGTTCTGAGATTAAAACAAAACAAAACGATGACAGTATATCATATTAATTAGTACTCTAATGGGTGCAGGCGGATTCTGCTTCTGAAGCGATAAAGAAATGGTGACTGATACAGTCAGTACGAGGGTAAGGTGTCGACACACAGTGTGCTAACTGTGTTTGACAGGGCTAAATGCAAGAGACCTGTGGTTCTGCCTCTCTCCACACAGACCTGTCAGGATCATTTGGAGCCCAACCCTGTTTTGCAGGCGAGGCGCTTTGTCAGCAACACTGGCTTCTGTTCCCAAAGGAAGGATTCTGCCATATTACATTCATTGAAAAGAAGCAATAAATGAATAGTTTGTTTACTTTACACAAGCTCTGGCTCAAGCAGTGACCAGAGCAGCACAAAAGCAGAGAGAGCTTGTTATCTGAAACAAAGTTTGAGTCTTACTTTGCCGATAGATTTGATGTAAACGGCCTTATTCGAATGTTTCAAAGGTAGTGAAAGGAAGTAAATAGTTTTTTTCTTCCCTTAAGACTCACATCTATCAGTGTGAAAGAAATGCAAAGAGGCACTTATTTTACTAATGAGACTTAGATATTCACTGTGGAGCCTTCCTGAAAGGACACAAAATGCATAGTCTCCCGCCCAATGTCAAGACTCTTAAACCCCGTAGATACGTGCCCTCCAATCAGTTCACAGTAATCTCCAGTGTGTTCTTGTCAAAGCCATTGGTGTGTAGATAATGGAGGATGCTTTAATAGAGAGTAGACAGTGTGATTTTGTTTTTAAATCCAGTTTTACTTCTTAATTTTTGTTAAAGCTTCAAAACTCCTGAATTTATCCAAACCTAAATATTAATTCTGTAAAGGGGAAATGATGAGTTGTGAATTAAACTCTAACATTTTCTTTCATTTTTATCCATAAAAGATCAACAGAGAACTACTAGCCCACTCGACTGAGCTGCAAGACTCGTTTGGCATATTTATATCTGCCACACATGCCGAGTGTCTGATCCTACAATCCAGTATCACAGCAAAACATGTAATAGACACACTTGTCCACTGTGTCCACTTCAGGCGTCCTTGGCATGTTTTGCCATGATATCAGGCTGGATCCTATGGGTATTACCCTAATGTGTTGACAGAGACAAATTTAAATTGTTAGCAAGGAGACTCGCCTAGCTCTAATGGCCTACGTATGGATTTTGACCCACCTAATCCACTGATGATATAACCAGCTAGCAACCCTAACAGTTAGGTGCGATCAACACCCACAGCCATTAACGGCCGCTTTCCTCAATGATCCTTGCTCTTGGTAAAAAGGCTACGTTATTACTTTAGTGGCCAGGAAACTAGGCCCCAGGGAACTTTTCATTTTCAGGGCTAGAAAAACCTGTAAGAACTATTAAAAGATGTAATACTTATACACAAGTTTTACCTCTACTGTTTGACAAATGTTAAAAAGGGAATTTGAGCGTGAACTACAGATAGGACATTTTATTTAAGCATTTTGGGGGGGGGGGAAACAAACACCTAAATCAAATCACATCAATCCTATAATTTCTTCACTATTAAAAACTAGCTACAGCATAGAATTCTATGCTGTAGCTAGTTTTCTTCTACCAGTTTTGGGATGATTTGAGAGAGAAGAGAATGACCCTGCTGTAGACGCATTCGTCTGCTGGTCGCACCCAATGAAGTCCTAATATGGAAGCAGTACCTCAATACAAAGTCCCCCAACTTCCTTGATTTCAGGCTTCAAGAATCCTCAAAACATCCTGCCAAGCGAAGAACTTTGGAATGGAGAGGACTTACGCAAGTTTACATTAAAGAGAAAAGTGCACGAGGTGAAAACTAAGTATCAGTCTAAAGAATGTAAAAGGCAGAATTAGTGAAGACCTGGCAAAGTGTTTGCAAAAGAGTTTTTGCAAAGCCAACCTAAATTTTGTGCCTCTTTGTCAGTGATTGCATTCAGTCATTTTTGTCTGTGCAAATTGCCACTCACACCCACCACGAATAAGCAGACAAAACAATGCTGACACTTTATTTCATAAGTGCTTATTATTTTTTATCATAATAATAATAATAGCGTTTGTTTCATGGAAAGTGACCCAGCTTTGGGAATCTCAGCTGAATTGTTTTATTTCTATTCTTTTGAATTTCAATAACAATCAAAACGACAGCATTAAAAAAATAAATAATCTAGGTTCTCACTAATTAATTTTTTATAGCCTTCTTGCTTATTTGCCCATTGCTCGGCAAGTTAACATTTCCAAATAATTTCTTTTTCAGCTTCAGCTCATATTTGTATTCATGCTCAGCCTCTGCTCACATAAACATCTCTGAAGCGCTGACAAAATGTACCAGAAACAATTAACCTCCACAAATTTAAGCTGACAGCAGTCATATTCATTCATTATTAATTACTTATCACAAATTAGACTCTGTCAACTCACTAGAGACAAATATTAACACTAATATACGTAAATCCGTTCAGACTGCTCTCAAGCTTCATACGGGAGGTGCTTATTAACCCTGATGGGACTTTAAATCTTCACAGTGTTTGTTTACACAATGAAAGCCGTCACTTGATGATTGTATAACAGTCAGATACGGCTAATGCCATAATGATCTAAATCATTAAAGAAATGGAAAGTCCAATATTTATCAAATCAATTAGGAATCATTGCATATTAGCATGAAACTGCAAGCGAAGATGAATTTTCCACCAATTTGATTTCCACACATTCTTGAGAGAGCGTTTTGTCTACTCTTTCATGCACGCAGAATCCATAAATGCATGTTTTAAGAGGAGTTTCAGATGAATGCAGCGATCCAGTTAACACCATATCCTCAGGCAGGCCATTACAGAGCTACAAGAGCTCAATCACGCTTTCACCACATTTTTTTGTCACATCACTTTCTGAGCTGTTTCCATTATCTTGACAGGAACACTCGGGAGGGAGAAATCGGCTTTCTCAGCTCGCATACTGTCGCTCAGTGCTCAACATTTGCTTCTGTCTGACCATACTGTCGCAAACTCATCATTTATTTATTTATTTAAACATCAACTACGATGAAGTGGGAGCAAAAAGGTTTGTTTCGCTGCTTCTCTTTCTTGGTTTTACTGCACTATTCTTCAAAGGCCTCATTAGATATCAGAACAGGTGTGTGTGCGGACTTAAAAGCTTGTTCGTGTCCCTGCTGGTGAACGTCAGCCATGTCTGGCAGAGAAAAATGAATCATTTGGAGAGCCATCTGTCTGTCAAATGTTTTCTTGCCTGTGTAAAATACCAATAATAACTGAAAGATTACATTTGTGGGTCGAATGAAGTTTGACACCACCAACACGTGTCCCGAGTTTTTTCAACTTTAGTAAGAAAAGTAATTTTCTGTTTTTCTCTTGATGTGGAACTAACAGGAACTGATTAGACTTTCACTCCTCAACTTTCCTTTCCTCCTACTTTACTTGTGGCAGCATGACAAATCAATTGGGAAGTGTTTTGTATTGTTTTTTTTCTTTTTCATTGATCTCGGAGCCAATTAACCGTAAATGTCAAAGATAAACTTCGCATTTTTATCAATGAACCTTGTTTGTATCTGGCAAGTTGGCAAGGGGAGGAGTGTTGGTTGGATGTAGTGCTGCAAATAATGAATCACTTGGCTGACAAGTTGACGTGTTATTTAAATTCAATGTATTTTCATATGGCACCGGCCTACATTGACACCAACCGTTGAGGAACTTCATATTTTAGAGTGTAGAACCTATAACATTATAGAGAAAACACCAGTGATCTTATACGAGGAAGCACTGGGGGAAAACAAATCTCTGGCAGATCCAGGCTCACAGAGGGCAGCCATCTGCCATGACCAGCTGAGGTGGGGGAATGAGAAGAGAAAGGAAACAAGCAAAGAGAACATAAACAACAAGCAGTAAAACACCCCCCCCCCCAAAAT
>VOQK01018742.1:67249-78663 GCA_015052645.1 Benitochromis conjunctus
CCCTTTCTGTCATGTCTGTGATTTAAAAGCCTCTTGGCTCTGATCTAAATGGCTGTCAGGTTTCTGTCTCAGATCTCTGGACTAAAGCGTTAGTCATGAAAATGAAACGGTGAAAATGATCGTGTTTCTTAATCAGGTCAAAAAAGGTCTCATAAACATGAGATTGGTAACTGTTTAGGGAATGTTAAACGTACCAATAAATTCTTGCTTGTTCAGCAGTATTTAAATTTCAATGTCAAAGACCAATCGTAAAGCTGACACTTGTTGTACGTGAATTACTTTAAGGGTGATTTAAAAATAAGCCTTACTGCATATTTTATTAGTAGTTTCCATAGTTTCCTATAGGCGAACCCAAACCTTTATACATAAAGCATAATTTATGTTATAATTACATTAAATATCTATTTAAAATGTTTTTTTCTACAGTATATTATGAAAGGAATCTGAACTTTTGGAGAAAAACAGTGAAATTAAGTCTAGTAGTTAGAAGTGATAACTCTGTATCAAATATATTGTGATATAAAATGAAAAACAGAGCATTGTATTTTTTCTGTAAAATGGTGTTATTTTCCCCCTAGCAGCTACAAACACAGGTCTATGTGAATGTTGGTTTTTCCTGGAGTACAATGGTTGGTGTAATCTGAGCGTTTCTGCTTCATGCATAGATTAGAGCTTGACACACAGTGGAGCTGACTTCATAACTCCAAACAATTTAGCATATGGCACACACCCTGTTGAGTCCAAAACACATTGTTTTGTTTGGTGAGTCTCAAATATCTGTGGCTGGCATTCACTGCAGAGATGTAACAGACACCAGATTCCTTCAGTAGAAAACGTTATAAAACAACCTTAGATTAGATTTTTATAAAAGGTTGTTTTATTCTTTTTAAAATCAAATAAAATTCACTTTATGTGATGTTAGATTTTTCAAATCAATTGCAAGTCTTATGTAGCAATTTTAGCTTTCACTGAAAATTAACATCATCACGCAGATAGCAGCGAGAAGGAAGTATTTCAATGGCTAAATTTCACCTGGCGCGTTACACAGAGGTTAAATGTTGGAATCTCCTTGTTTAACCAAAATGCAATATCTTACAAATTTTTATTGAGCAGATTTTTTTCGCGGCATTATGGGTACATGTACATTTAAGTGGAATTGACTTTGCATTGTGGCACATTCAGGAATGCGCCCCAGAGCCCCTATATGATGGTTTCTTCCACATAAAGGACTGAGTTCAACTGTCTATATTAAGGTGGGCTTGTAGAAATAATTGGTCATTGTTAGGGTTGAAAATGATCAAATAAGGTTGTTTTTATTATTTTTATATACACAAAGCGATGCGCTCATAATCGAGTTGGCGTTCCGCGTTTGAGGGTCAAAAGCTTCGTCCAGCGGTATGACTGGGCTGAAATATTGAGTGTTGACGTAGTAGCGCAGAGGGTTTTTGCAGCATGCTCACACGTCACACTTGATAATGGTTAGAAGGTTATTCTCTGGGCCAAAGGGAGTCTGAACAGAATGTCCTGAACTAGATTATTAAAATGATCCATGCTAGGCAGGAAGGTGTTTTTGTGTCTGTCTTTGTGATTCCAGGAAGGAACGGGTACGAGGCGAGGTTGGACGTGAACGGAGGGGATTCGTAAGGAGACAGCAGGACTGCCATGTTGCTTCTGGAAGAAGATAGCCATAATAATAATTTGTTATTGTATAGTTTGAAACCCAGGGGTTAGAAAAGTGGGCTTGAAGTATCTAGGTTGGAAGTTTGAGGGTATATAATGGTTTCTCTCTGCTCTCTGATGATGTATATTAACAAAAAAAAAAAAAAAAAAAACTAATAAAAAACAACTTACGCTAAGTTAAAGTAACACTTGGAAGTCAAATTTGTTTGAATCCATACATTGATTTGTCACAAGCATTTGGACTGTGTGTGTGCACTCTAACAGGGGATTTAAATGTCTGTCTATGCAACCATAAACCCTTCTGAAATCCTAAGCTAAAAATGATATGCACCCCTTTAGAAATGTAGCCACACGTTGCTGCTGATGTAGTCCACACGGGTATAAAAGCTGGGTAAGCCTTCTAAGGCAAGTTTATTCCATGCAGGGGAAGAGGTCAGCTGGCTTCAGAGCTCTCCGTGGGGCTGACTCTTGAAGTGAGCTGCCGTCTCCACATCCAATCAGAAGGTTAAACGCTGTATTTTCTGTGTGATTATTACATGATGTAAACATGCTGAACATATGAACATTACATTTTGAATGGGGGTGGCAAGGCAGACTTTCTGTTGGGTTACGTACACTGCTGCTTACAGCTCCCATCAGAACTGAGCTGGAAAGGAAACCAGTGTTAGCGCCTCAGTGAGGGACTGTTTCACAACTGAGGGAGAAACAGAATTTGTCATTAAGCAATCTGCTGCAAATAAAAAGATTATTCTACAAGCACAGTGCGCTACACAGTCGTGGGTCACAGAATGTGATGGATGGCACAAACGACTCATTAATTTTAAAAAAACGCAAGTTTTTTTCTCTAATATGGTAGACAAGCACTTAAGTGTGAGACGAGACTCATTTTCTTTTTGCTATTTTTGTGGCAGTTGTTCAAAAGGTTGACATAAACCTGCCACTTTTTTCTCTGTGCAAATGCCTGTAGTGTCAGGAAGAGACAAATGAAAGATGTAGGTGAGACTGAATGAAAGACGCTATGGGGGATTTGTTGGCTGCAGAGCTAAACAAATACGGGCATTTCCCCAGCTGGAAGCAGTGAATCATACAAATGAGGAATAATGACACATTTGTGCTGCATAAAGGTCAAAAAAACGATTGGCCTTTCCTGAATCTACTATAGAAACGTGGTTTTGGATACTTCTAAATTATCTGTAAAGTGGTTCATTTGAGGCACGTGGCAACCTTTAGTATGGTAGAAAAACAGAATCACTTTCTGTAATCACCAAAGCACCAAGCAAAAAAACCCCCAAAACCCTGCAGTTCTAATCCAGCAAAGCCCACTTTGAAGGTACTCACATGATTTAATTAATCTGAGGGTGTGAAATATCTAAAAAAAAATCCAGGGCTCCTTTTAATAGGTGAATTGGCAGGCTGACAGACAGGCAGATGTTCAAACAGAGTGTGCATTCTTCTTTTGTGAGGAAGGGGGTGCTGTGTTTGGCTGCTTTAAAAACACAGACGGTGTGATGGAGATTAGAAGCAAGCTGTGCAATCAGTGTTTAGTGGGTCGAGCAGACAGGGGGCACATTTTACATATCAAAGACGAGGAGACGGAGGGAAACATCAGGCCTGGCTATCTCAGCTCCGCTCCAGACGTCGCCAGCCAGCGCAGAGGCTCTGTTGAGATATTTACACATTCAGCTGTGAGAGATTTGTTGATAAAGAGTAGTTTAAGCAAAGTGAGCATCTTTATCTCCAAGTTAAAAGCTAGTCTGTATCAAAGTTTAAACACTTTGTTGACCACACATCCTGAAAACGAATGACTGGAAAGTGTTTGTGCATTTGTGCTAAAAATACAACAAATAAGGCCTCAAAATGTTGAATAGTTTAAATATGAATTCAAGCAAAAGTAGGGCAACCATTAATGTTTTCAAACTGCAGCAACTGCTCTGGTATCAGGAGCAAGTTGAAGTGCAGAATCTTGGCCAGTGGAAGGACTATCTATTTATCATCTGATTAATGGGTGGCCTCCTCACGGCCATTACAAGAGCAAGTGAACAAAAATGGTAGATTCTTAACTTTTCCGTGATTTAAAGGGTTAGTTCTTGTTGGATCACCAGTTGCACACATTATCGTCACAGTGAGAGTCCAGAGAATAAAATACTTCCAGGTTTTTAATCTTTCCCACTTTTAGCGGGTAAATGTTTATGTGCAAAGTGCCTGAAAATATTTTTCTTTCCTTGATAATGACCTGCTCATGTGCCACTGTGAATAAATACTCCTCTTTGAGAACCAAAGCCAAGAAGAGTCAAGGGTTTTGATACTGCCACAAAATCTTGCAGCGGGAGATTGGTGTGAGTTGCAGATTTGACTTTCTCACAGCAGACTGCATTTCCCAAATTATTTCCCACCAGCAGCCAGTTTAGTTTAGGGCAGACTCGTCGTCTTGTTTGCTAGTTCAGCTTGCAGCAGTGACGTACAAGTCTTTAAGCAGTATCTAAATGAAATAGTTGTGAAATTCAGCTGACTGATTCTTGTTCATTGGCATAAATTTTCCCTTTCTTGAATGTACCGAAAAGACTGCAGGCAATTCATAAAATGGACGTGAAGTTGTACATATCCATTTGTATTTTTGGACTTCGATTGCGCTTCCAGTTTAAAAGAGCAACAAAGTTGACTTAAGAAGTAGTTAGTTGGTTGCAGGGGTATATGTCACTTGAAAAACTACATATTTAAATAATTTATATCTCATTGGGCTGAACTTTTGTTTTTCTTGTTGTTTTTTTCCCTTTTTGAACAATTTCTACATCTAGAGTGTATTTTCAGTCACTGTTTAGTCTTTACTCTCTTTTTTATGGTTATGAATGTTACATACGCACTCATTGGCCACTATGTGAAGTACACCTTGCAGGTACCAGGTTTCACCCACTTTTGCCTCCAGAGCTGCCTGGATTCTTCTGGAAACATTCCTCAGAGATTTTGGTCCATACTGACATAATAGCATCACGCAGCAGGTGAAAATTTGTCAGCTGCACATTCGTGCAAATCTTCTGTTCCTCAACATCTTAAAGACCATGTCTGTTAGATCGAGAGCTGGTGATTCTGGAGGTCATTTAAGTACAGAGAACTCACTGCCGTCCATGTTCAGAAAAACCGTTTGAAATCATTTGAGCTTTATGATGTGGTGCGTTATCGTTCATAAAGGGATGGACATGGTCTGCAACAAAGGTCAGGTACACTGACCCTAAAGGGTCAAGAAAAAATCACCCATACATTACCTCCCCAGTCTGACCACTGATACTTGGCAGGATGGCTCCATGCTTTCATGTTGTTTACAACAAATTATGACCCTTCCATTTAAATGTTTAGCAGAAGTTGAGGTTCATCTTATCAGGCGTCATTTTTCTAATCTCCTGATGCTCAATTTGGACGAGCCTGTATGAAGTGTAGCCACAAGATCCTCTTCTTAGCTGATAGAAGTGGCTTGGTGAGGTCTTCTGCTGCTGTAATCTGTATGGTTCAAAGTTCAGTGCACTGAACTGCTGCCCTCAGCTCAAAGCAGTCTGGCCATTTGACATCAGCACCACATTTTCACTGGATATTTTATTTTTTTTTCAAACCATTTTCTAGGAATCTTAGAAATGCTTGTGGGGGAAAATCCCACCAGAGGATTTCTGAAATCCTCAGACCAGACCATCTTGGTTTGAGCCGAGTATGAGGCAGACTTGCTCATTATTGGTTTGGGTATACATTTTGTAAGGAGTTAACAACAAGTGATTAGTAAGGGAGATTAGCTCAAAACAGACATTCCTATTTGCCGTTTCTTATTTTCTCGTTTCTTTATGCATGAATGTATTTTCAATCCATGTTAATACTGAAATTATTAATGCAAGCACTAATATATTAATAGAGTCCATAGCACATTTTTATTCAGGGCTGTAAAACAGTTTAATCCAGCCTTACTCAAGATTACCTTCTGCTTGGTGTGAATAAGTCCTTCCATTATTTTTATTGTAGTGATTAACCACACCTATGTGTCAGGCATTACCGAGGGGGGGAAGCAATCAGACAATCCAAATGTCCTGTCGGCCATTTAGTACTTTCTTAATCATTTCAGAGTCTCATCCTAGTAACGTCCAAGAAATTGGCCACATATATAAGTTGAGGACATCCATCGCCACAGAATTAATGTTATTATTCTCCATGATGTGGAGCAGCTACGCAGCATTGGCCGTTATTGTATGACAACAGGGATTATTATATTCCACGGAGCCCTCAAGGACTCCATGCTCCAAGGGTGGGCTGAACAGGGCAGCGGTGGGAGGAGACAGAACAAATGCAATTTAAGTCCAAAGAAATTTTCCCCTGAAAACCCAATTACGTCTCTGTGGGAAAGACAGGGCGATGGGGTCATTTTGTTCTTTCTAATGGAACGACAGAATGGCTGCGTGTAATGATGGGGTCTCTTTTTATTCTCTTGGCTTTCACTCACAGACCACATCACTGTCACACTTCTGTCGTCACCCCCCCCAACACACACACACGTGCTAACACACACACACAGCCTGTACAATAGTACATTGCAGGAAGATCATGATTAAAAGTCCTCCAACATAGTGTGATTAAAAAGTAAGAGACTTTTCAGTGTCTGAAGATGGATTTCAAATAATGTCTCAGAAAAGTTCTCTTGCTTTTGCTGAAGTCTGTGAAGTGAGGAATTGAAAAGTGGGAAACAAGGGCAGAAAGAAATCTATTTGCAACTAGCCTCTGATGTTAAGGTGTGTGTACTAGAATCTGAGATCATATTTCATCAACGTGCGTGCTTGCATGTGACAAGTACAATTTCACAGAAGAGGTGGCCTCAGACAAATGATTTGTCCGGTGAGGAAAAGTGCTTATCAAGCACAATGTAACAAGGAGAATGCAGCTGTAAAAGAGCAGAGAGCGACCAAAAAGAAATACAGCGAGGAGGGCACAGAAGGGAGTAAATAAATAAACGGGGCATAGGGGGGAGCCATTGCTTGTGTTTACAAGTTTTATTCCCAGAGTTTTCATTTATGAATGCCAGCGAGAGTTTCATGTAATGTAATTATGGTGTAGCGGTGCATGGAATTACTTTGGAAAGGAGGTGTGTGTGTGTGTGTGTGTGTTTGTGTGTGTGTGTGTGTGCGCTCCATTTGATGCTTTGACAAATGAACAGAAACTAAATGTCTAGCTTTAGGCGCACAGACTCTCTTATACACACCGTTTGTTTTCAAGTATCTCATTATTACTCATTTAGTCCTTGGGGACGGTACCTAAAAACAAGTGTATTTGTTTGTGAATACGTGTGTGAAAGGTTAACAGTGCCATTAGGTTTCATTCATTGTGAGCTTCTTAATTGTGGTTCTATGATGACTCTATGATGCTAGAGGCTTGAACTTTAATAAATCAGCCCGCCTCCAACACTTGCTTTGGAATTAAAATCCCAGACGTGCTTAAGCTCTCACACCTACAAAAATGTTATAAATATTCAAGAAGCCTTTGATTTTTCTGTAAACTTTGCAAGTTTTCACATATTTGTTGAACTGCATGCATGCTGGAAAAACATTCTTATTAATAGCATTTTATTGATTTCAGGTAGCCAGCATCTACACAACTGAACAACACAACAAGCAGCACATCCCCTGAAGCTGACAGGTGTACAAAAGAAAATAAATTGCACTGAATATTCTGCTTTGCAGCCATGATGACTTGCAACATCTAGAAGAGACTAATCGTTGTGTTTGTAAGCATTACACACAGGAAGTTATTATATAATATGGCTGCATCCGTGTCAGAGGTGACAGAGCATCCTGTTTGGGACATCATGCCTTTGAAGAAAGGAGTGCAGTCGTGTCAGGGTGTCTCTTGCGTGCTGCTGTGATGAACAGAGCTCAAAGCTATTGATTTCTTGTGAGGGGACAGGAGGTCATTGTGCTAGGTTTGCACCAAAGTTCTGTTTCAGCTCTAGATGGACGTCCAATCTCCCAATCACTCCCTCCACCAGCTGTCCCCGCAGAGAAGAGTAATTTTCCAGGCCTCCAAGCATCGGATTGCCTTGCAGGTCGTGGGTAGGGTTGCGACAGGGAGACGAGTATTGATTGGCCCAGCGATCTTTCGCTTGGTTATGTTAGCCAGAGCAATGAGTTAGAGGTCCCCAGAGGATGTTTGCACAGTGCGTCTTCTCTCAAGAAGAACTATTCATTCCAGCAGTCCAGTCACAAGCGCCAGCTTTAAGACCCAGTATTTACACAATCCCCACAAGCAGCCCATGGGCATGTATTATGGAAATATATGCATGGAAAATCAATGCGTCAGTCATTCATTATTTTCAAAGCATGTGAGCAGTGGTTATCTCAATTGTAAACCAGACCAGTTGATATTAAAATGCTGCAGAGAAAGATATGTGCTGGTGTTATTTGCTATCTATCTCCCTCTGACTCCCACAGGGTTTCTCTTCATGGATAGGGAGGTATAAATCATATGCTGCAGATGAGATGCTAAAGATCTGCAGTTTAGATCAGCGGCCTGCCTCATTTGTACACTGCAATATGCACACACACAAACAACTCAACCCAACCTCCTTCATTTGTGTACAGTAAAACAAACGAATAGCAAATTTTATACAGCAAGACTCAAACAACACCTAAAGCAACGCAAGTAACTCCAATAATAATGCAATCCTGTTTTAGAAGGAAATGAACCAATATCAATAAATACATGTAATAACTTAATGTAAAGTATTAGACTACAAATCAAAAACCAGTTTAAAATAGACTTTAACTTTTAAGTATATGCTTGAGCGCACCATTCTGATATCAAGAGGCAGAGGCATTTTATAGATATGTAACCAGAAGGCATGTCTCACTGGTACTCTTAGAAGATGCATTTAATGGAAAAGCTGCTGAGGACCTTAATGATCTGGCAGGCACATAAAATTGAGAAAAGTCTCTGAGGTTATTTAAAGGTGTGCAAGCAAGTAAAAGAAAGATAAAAGTATGCTGGTGCAATGTCTCAAGCAATGTGGTAACATGATCCGTTTTCCTTGTCCAGTTTTATAATAAGCGAATCCAGTGAAATGGAAATTGCAACAATCTAAACAAAATTTTATTCCGTGTTTGTTGTAACTTTTTATCATCGTATGGTAATTTAAATGATGATTGTTCATGGTATTTGTAATATTTTCCAATGCTTCAGTCACACCAAGGGAAACGGTGGCTGTGGCCACGTGCAATGAATATTCAATCACACTGCCTTTGAAATAGTTGCTTTGAAGACAAGGGCCAGGTCTGCAACCACTCACAGTAAGTTACCATCTTATAAATGTCTTTAGTGCATTAAGACGACAATAAAGTGGTGATAAGACGGAGTCAGTCTCCTATCAGTTTGCGGTTGAATGGGGCTAGGTCAGCAGTTACATGCAGTCTGTGATAATACACATCAACTATTCACATTAACTATTTAGATTCAGAGTCTGGCCTCAAAAACTTTGTTGCTTTGGGACAATTTCAGTGCAAAACAACAGTCAATTTTTAATTCTCTTCAATTCAGTTTTATTTATATAGCACCAAACTACAACAACAGTTGCCTCAAAGCGCTTTATATTGTAAGATAAAGACCCTACAATACTACAGAGAAAACTGAGAAACCCTGAAAATCAGATGACCCTCTATGAGCAACCGCTTTGGCGACAACGGGAAGGAAAAACTCCCTTTTAGCAGGAAGAAACCTTTGGCAGAACCAGGCTCAGGGAGGGACGACCATCTGCCTCGACCAGTTGGGCGTGAATGGAGGAACATACAACATATTGTATAAAAACAATACAACCAGTTGGCAGCCAGCTGAGTCGTGTCCCCTGTTGCAAAAAGATGTATCACAGATGCATTGCACTCATTGCACAGACTGACTCTGCCTGATTGCAGCGTGTTGCTGATCTGTCTGTGTTTATAAATCAGATAAATTAGATACTTTGTAGTCAGTCTGAGTCACACTGTTACTGTTGGGAGGTTGTCTCCCATCAGTCCCCCGGTCCATGTGAAAGTGTTCAACTACAATTGGAGAGTGTTGCATGCTCAACCCCTGGGCAGATTTAGTAGTAGCAAGGAAATTAGTGCCCTTTTTCTACTCTAGTGTGGCTGAGCCATTAATGAATCCTTTATAGAAAAAATTTAATTTAGGCTCAGAATGGTTCCATGAGAATGACCATATTTAATGCCATGTCTCTACTACTGGAGAATCCAGGGTGACAAATAAATAATAATAAACAGTCGATCAGGTGATTAACATTTTAATGTAGCCAAGCTAAAACAATGACACAGTGACCCAACCTGTCTAGTGTATAAATTAAACATTGTGATCACTTGTATCAAAATCTACACAGAGATCTGAGACAAGAAGGACAGTAACGATGTTTGCATTCACAAAGGTTTTAGGTCATTACCAGCTGTCTCAGCGCTCTGTGATGAATGTTAAGCAGATGGAAACCTTTTTTTTATGTAGCTGTTGTTGGTTGATTAAAACTCCTTTTTTCCAAAAGTGGATAAAAGAAAATAGGATATAAAGTGAAGAGAACAGAAATTATGTAGATAGATTAGATTTCTTTGAGTGTTTTATTTTACCAGTGAACTATTAAAAGTTGTGGGGAGACACTTGAGTTAAGAGCAGACTTCATTATCTTTGTTGTAGCTTGGGAGATACTTGGAATAGTATGTGGAGCACACGTGGGGATTTTCATCATGCTAGTATTTTAATGATTTAGTGATCTTCTTTTCTAAGACACCCACTTATTGATCTATGAAGAGGTATCCAGATACAGAGAAACAGACAGAAACAAATGAATTGCAAGATAAAAGACAAAGATTACTTTATCATGCTATTAATCTGGTAACCACTCATGTTAACATTTTAATTGTATTTTGTAATTGGTTGCCAAATCTTCTGAAAGAGTGTCAAAAACCGGCGCCGTCTTTCTCAAACGACCAGATCATTGATAAATGCTCATAGCAGGGGGCATCCCAGAGTTGTTTTTTCTTTGCATATGCAAAACAAATAAGCAAATGAGTCATTATTGAGACTAAATGGAGATGGATTTAGAAGACTATCAAGTGCTGAAAAAGCACTTTGGAGTCTTTCTGAAACAGGCTCGTCCCTCTCTCCATTATAGAAAAATTTAAATACTGTATTTAAATGTCAGAGTGGGCAGTGGAGAGTCCTGAAGAAGAATACAGTGAAAAATACAATGATCTCCATACTCACACTCACATATACACCTCCGCTGTATGCTTAGCCCCCACTGCTGGAGCGCAAAGAAGCTCCCATGTTGCCGTGGTGACTGTGGTAGAGACGAGGGGCTTGTTCTTGACTGACGGCCGCTGCGTGCGTTTGTTGTGTGTCAGTGTGTCTTCCGATGCACATGTATATGTGTGTGGTTCAGTCAGGCACGTTTCCCTTTTAAACACCACAAGTGGCCTAATTAGCCATTCATTCACAGTTGGTGCAACACAACACAAACAACTGGCTCGCTGTGGTTTATAAATGAACCAGTTATACATCAAAAGATCCCCAAAACAAACCCATCTGATAAAAAGAATAACAAATGAATTTACTTTTCTTTCATAAAGAAGCAATTGATGTTCTTTGTCATTTAGGACATTTTCAACCCCCTCATTTTTGTGCTCGTGTGAACACGACAGTGGCAGATTATCAGACATTTTGGCGACGTCCGTGAGAAA
>VOQK01018748.1:35248-45576 GCA_015052645.1 Benitochromis conjunctus
CATGAAAGAGGTGGACTGAAAGAATCTGTCACGATGATTGAGTTATATTTAGCAGGGGTGGAGGCGACAGATTAGCATTATTACTGTACCAGCTTTTTATAGAAATATGTCCTTCCCCCTACCTTATATTACAGTGTGTTCAGTTCATACTGTAAGCATGTGGACATGTTGTTCTTCAGGGTCTGTGCTACAGGAGATTAAATTGAAAATGAAATAATGGGTACTACATTAGCGTTCCCAGTTCAGCTTTAATTTGAGAATCCTGCAGAGCAGCAAGAGTGTGACAGTTAAAAATTTATTCAACACTTGGCTGTTAAATAAGAAAAAAATGATCAGAACCAAGGGTTGGATATGTTTCTTTTCTAAAGGTGGATAAGTGGAATAAGACAGGAAGAGCTACCACTTTGTGATTGGAGGCAAGTAGGAGATGTACATGTACATGTCTCTTGCTCAGGAACTAAAAGAAGACTTCATAATTATAAGCTTGGATTCACCAGGAAATGCACCAGAAAATGTCTGGCAAAGTATCAAAAACAACAAAAACAACAAAAGCCAAGCTGCAGTTCACAATAAATACCAAACTGTGAAAGGAAGTTCTACAGACTAAAAGAAAAACAGTAAAATGAAGAACAAATCAAACCTCTGTGTTATGGTGGAAAATGAGAGTAGGGAGAAAAAAGAGAAACTCGTGAACCAGTGAATCCATCAGTGAGCTGCAGACTAAGTGAGGACTACAGAAGGCACAAAACATCTGATAATGTCTTTGTGTCAGTCAGTAGGGCCAGTTATTACTGCAAAGGACTTTCCACGAAACATGAAATATGAACAAAAACACTACCATGTCTGTACACGTTTATATCAACCTGAAGGCGAATCCGTCCAACAGCACGCTGTACGAGTTTTAAGTGGTGCAGGCTATTTTGGCTGAGCCAGCTGAGTATAAGAGTTTGCAGTGATTCATAAGAGAGACACAAGGGAATTTGCTCCTGTTTGTAGGTCACCTTATGAAATGAACACTCCTATTTATGAAACAAGGCAAAGAAAGCAAGACCTGACAATTAATTTGTCCGCCTAAAGTTGAACATGAGGCATGTAAGTTCTCAGCGGAAGGCTTAACACAAAGTGGGCAACTGATTTTTCTTAAAAAGGACATAAAAAAAGAGAAATAAAAAAGAAATAAAAAAGTCTTGTCCCGATGAAGTTATAAAAAATATTGACCAATCTTAGACAAGCTGGTAAGAAACTAAATGAGATTGTGAGGGGTGTTATTGTTGCAGAATTATTTGCAAATTTGTGTGGAGAGCTCTGTAACTGTCTGTGCATAAAGGAATTTGCAGATGTCTTTAGAATACCAAATACATATTGAGATGATTTAATTGTATATTTGTATATCTGTAAATAATTGATGCATAAGTGTGTACATACAGTCAAGTCCATAATTGGTTGGACAAAGACACCACCGCCACAAAGACACCCCTTTAATTCAAGGGGTTTTATAGAAGTGTTGTGTTAACTATTTAGGAATCACAGCTGTTTTTCTATGCAGTGCCCTATTATCTGAGGCTCAAAATTAATTGGACAGACTCACATAATTTGAATACTCGGTTAATACTCTGAAAATCATTTGCATTCAATGAAGGCCTGTGTACTTCCCTTCTAATAAAAAGTAGTTAAAAAGTTTTTGTTTAACCACGTTTTTGTTTGTTGTTGATACTTTAGCTAATTATATTTATTCTTTAAGTTTTAAACATAAAACGTAGTTTGAAGAATATCTCATTGCTTTCCTTTGAGAAACTCTTGGGCTGCTTTTGCAGTGTGCTTTGGGTTATTTTCTGTTTGCACTGGTCAGCGCTGTCCGATCAATTTGCAGCATCCGACTGAGTCTGAGCAGAGAGTAGCTGCTACTTCTATCAGCAGTCACATCTTCAGTTTCATGCCTATGCCATAACTTTGCCTCCACCATGTTTAACAAACTGTGCGATATATCATACTTTTGTCTTCCCATCATCCTGGTACAAATTAATATTGGTTTTGTCTGTCCAAAGAACTGTTTTTAGAATCACTGTAACCAGTGGTTTGCACCTTGTTATAAATCCTCTGTATTTCCATTCATGAAGTTGTATCATGATTATCGACTTTGACAATGGCACGCCCAGAGTGTTCTTGACTTCATGAGATCTAGTGAAGTTGTTTTTCTTAACCATGAAAATAATTCTGCCATCATACTCTTCAGTTTTCTTCTGTCATCTTTTGGGCCTTTTGGTGTTTCTGAACTGGTCAGCACATTCCTGATAGGTTTATTTTGTTTGTTCATCCTAATGATGATCTCCTCCTTTTTGCACATCTCTTTGCATCTGTTATTTAAAATTACAGTTTACACTTCACAGTGTAAAGCTATAAAAGCATCAACAAGGCTCAGCTGGTTGTGAAACTCTGTTAAATTAATTCTGAGCCTCTAAAAAAGAGGAAACAAAAAATGGCTCGAATGGTTGAACAGTGCAAACAAACAATGCTAAATTTGTAAAAGTCCTCGAATTAAAGCAGCACTTTAATTAAATACTAATTTTATAAATTTAAAATCCACTGTTGTGGCATACGGAAGCAAAACTATACAAGTTACATCATTGTCCAACAAGTTATGGACCTAAATGTATTACCAGCACTTTGCTAGGTTGAGTTGAGTTGCTAGGTACAATTTAACCCAGCAGTGTCTCGCTTAAAATCACTGGGTGGGATCCCTGATGAGTGGTGGGCGTTGGTGGGGGAAGTAGTCACTTAACAGTTAAATGTACGATTCATGTAGTGTAAAAAGCCCTTTGGAATAGTTTTACCATTATTAGATTGATTATATTGGAATTGTGCTCTAACTGTGTTGGAAGATTGCTCTAAATAGCTATCAAAATAACTGACAGCTATCTGTCAACAGACTAAACAATAAATCCACTAAATCTGATTTATGTTGATTGTTTTTGTATGAACTGTTTTAATCTGTACATATTTTATAAGGTCTTTATATGTTTTATGTGAAAAAATGTAAAAAACCTGGTAACTAGTGCCATTAGATAAATGTAGTGTAAAAGTGAAAAATGTCTTGGAGAAGTGTAATGCCTAAGTGCATTCCACTACTGGTGGTACTATGTAGGCTATAGCTAATGAGACAGGCAGGCAGGCAGAGCAGCACAGATCTTGACAGCATGAGTCTGAGCTTAGGGCAACCGAAATCCTGTAGTTGCAGAAAACTGTCTCCACACGCACTTACAGATTTGCCACAACAAAAGACGATATAAGATCACATTTAAAAGGACAGCCAATTGAGAGGAGCAAAATCCTTTCAAGTCTTTTTTTTTCCCTGAATGCCTAAAGTGATACTTGAAGAAGTATCTCTAAAACTATAAACACGTACACCTAATACGTTTACTAACTGTTCTAATTTGGATGCAAATTCTCTGTTTGGCACTCAACTTGTAATTTTATAACACAGTTTGAAGTGCTGTACATTCAAACACAGCACTCCAGAAGACAAGCTGGTGAGCTCACAACAATATTCCATGTGATGTGCCTGCAGTTATGGCCTGACCCACAATCCCTAGGGTTTTGTCTTAGCACTGCAAGGTTGCCTTTTTTATGTATTTGTTTTTAATTGAAAAGTATTAAACTGTTTAGAGGAAAAGAAAATGCACTTTTTTTTTTAAACTACACTTAGTAATACTTTATTTTTCTCAAAATTGAATTGCCTGAAACACAGAAAAAGCCTAAACCTCACACTGTCTTTCACTGATATTCTTGCTGGTGCTCAGTCAGTTACTAGTTTGTGGATATTAAATTGACACCAAACAAGTTTTCATATAATTCACTCTCAATAATGACTGAGACTGACTATAAGGCTTTGAGTCAGAGGCAGATCTGTCTGTCATCAGCAGTGGAATGGAACAAGGCTTTACGCGGCAGAATAATGTGGCCCATAAGGAGCATATAGATCCCCTGTTCAAAGACTATGCTGCAAAGCAGACATCACCTAACACAACACAGAATTTCCAAATGCACAAAAGGGTAGTGGTAACATCCCCCTGCCCACATTTGGGTCTGAAAACATACATTTTGGACACTTTTGTATTTCGAGCTCCCTGCTGAGACAAGATTGCCTCACCAATCAAATAAGTCTGCATGTGTGCTGTGTAAAAAAAAGCACCTGTTGTTCCTGCTGACATGAATAGAAACAGACAGAATATGTAAATAAAAAGCAGGAAACATGACCTGACCTAGTGCTGCGCAGCTCCTGTAGGGACAGCAGAGACACGCATTATTGATTGCAGATGACGCACTATTGTCCCGCAGCAACACACTCTGCTGGAGAGGCCATGAGTCCCCCTCTCATAGAAAGTTATTTCCCATATAGATTGCCACTGTTTTAGAAAACATTTATCCTGCACTCTTAGCACTTTGGTAATGTGCTTGTTTGTACACTGGTCATGGTATTGTCTAGCTAGTGGTGAAGTTATTAAGCCATTATGGTAGCAAAAATAGATATATTGGCTGTATTTATTTTAATTACATTAAGCATGTCTCTTTAATTTATTTATTTTTTGCCAGACTAGCATTTTTTTATGAGTGCTAATTCTTAGTCAGTTCTCCTACCAGTGTCCACATTAAAATATTTACTGACAGTAACGGTTGCTGCATGACACTAACGTGAAATCTTGCACATTCATGGTTTACAGGGGATGAATCAGTCATTTGGACTCATCTGTTTATCCAGTGCTTTTGTACATAAACGCATGCCTGCAACTCAAATCATATTCCAATCAGTCTGCTGGGAATGACATGCAGGAAATTGTCTGGAGCAGACTCAAGCCCAGGCCCAGGCAGTAGCCTGTTTTCATATGGGGCGCCTGCTCTACCAGGTGAACTGTGCAGCATCTTAGCTGGTTTTAATGTCAAAGCGAGGTTGCTAGGTAGTGAATTTAATCTTTCTGGGATTTGTTTAGCTGAGTAGGACATTGCAATAACAGTGGATCTGACAGTCATTTTATAGAAAAGCTTATAAAGTATATAAAGAAAGTAAAGTATAACTATCTATTTGTGAGTGTAAATTACATTTCACATGTCTATAAATAGAAACCTGCTGGCAAGGCTCTTGCAACACTTCAATAATGGACAGTCCCACCACATCATCTGTCTTACATAAAATATTAGTCTCTTCTTGTCTTTTTCTAACCTGAACAGCATTCACACTTTCAGTATAACCTTTGCCTTTATTCTAAATCTAAAATCAGCTCGGTGGCTACTTAGACACCAGGAGGTTGGCCTTGTAATACTGAAACAATAGCATTCATTCAGAGCAACGTAATGTGAAGACCTATGGACCTGAAAAACTCCTTGTCACTGCCATTTAACCATTCCTCTGTGTTGGATGGTATATGACTGACGGTGACTGTACTTGAGTCCTGCTTGATCAGTAGATGATCCTTCATTTCCTCTCTAATCCACAAGCTTCACCACGTGTCCCCATTGAAGGAGTCCCAGGGGATTGACCTATATACCTGCTGACTCTTACTGACATGTCACAGTCGTGGCAGTGCCTGGCACACTGCTGGGACATGTGCTCAGTCACGCTTTCCATTGCACACTTAGTATCCTGACCTGCTGTTCATTCAGACTCTGCACATTAGAAATATAATGTAATAGTAGTGCTTTTATAGATTTCCCCCTCTAATCTTTGATTCTCATAAATATTTTGCTTGAAGATTGTAATTATTGGTATGGGACTACTTGCAATAAATAATATATAAAGCACAAAAGAGTGAATACAAACTTTTTCAATATTTTCAAGTATTCAACTGTTATTTGAGTTCATATGTAGTGTGTCTCAGTGTTTATTACCCCTTTGCTGCTACTGATCATATGTGTGTCGACATGTCTGGGCACCAAACTGTGTGTAACGTATTTCCCCAGTCACCGTAGGCTCACCCTGTTCACACCTGCTTGGCAGCTCGCCCCTGTGCACGTGTTAGTTAATAATTCACACTGACCCTCTGCTCCCATGACCTTCACTTGTTACGAATTAATTATGACCTCCTCCGTCGTATGCCTCATTAATCTCTGCGAGACACAGAACGCGAAGGATTATTATGATGGTTGCTGCCTTTGTTGCTACATAGCGACGCTTTGAATTTCAGTACTCTGTTGTTTCTTTGATGGTTGATGTGGCCTCTGCTTTTGTTCTGCTTTGTCACAAATAATTTATATTCAGCCAGTGACCAAGGCTGTTTTGATGGGGAAAGATGTCAAAGCTGTTGTTGAATTACTTGGAAATAACTAATATATAACAGACAATAGGCAAAGTTTGACGTTTTTAAATAAAACTTTGGTGGGGAGGATTACACATGATGTGTGACTGTGTTTCTGAGAATGTTTAATACTAGCTGTCATGCTTCCACTTCCCCACTTCCCTTGCACAACTTAGTATCTTTCTTTTACTATTGCTTCTCTCTTTACGATTTTCGTTTTGGCTTGGAAACAGCCACTATAATTCAGATCTGCTAAACAATAACAAATGTCAGGCTTTATCCTCTGCTTGTACTTTAGCCACAGCGTGCTGTTTAAATATTCAAAAACCAGGAGTTGTGTCAAGGAATGGCCACCTGATATGGGATAGCATAGGGATATGTCTGGGATAGGGCCTTTTGTTTCTTTCTCGTAATGTGCACTTAAAATATTATATCTCAGTGAGGTGTGCGAGTGCATCTAATGACAGTTGACATTTCTTGCTCACAGCTTGTGTTCTAGTTCCTGGCAGAGAGACCATGTGGGGGACAGACTCCCGCTGTGAGCCGGCCGACAGTAAGAGGTGTATACAGAGGTTGTGTAAATTGAACACAGTGCTGCCTGCGCATGTGTTTCTCTTCTTTTTGTCCAGCATATTAAAGTAGATTGATGTGCATGTATAAGTGTGTCAGAAGTGGAAAAGGGGTGTGCAGATGTCACCACCAGTTGTGCAGGGAATCAGAGCCAGGATAAAATTAAAAACCCTGGTGTTAAATATGCAGCCTATTCTAAGTGCAATATTTAGCAGGACGCTCGAATGCGAGTTTGTGAGTGCACTGTTCGTTTTTCAGCTCTGCACGTTCATGTTGTTGTGTGGGTGTGTATGCTCCCACAGGGGCTCCATTTCTCTCATTGAAATTGTGCACACTCTGGCTCCCTCCATGGGTAGGGATGGTTAAATCTCTCCACACATATCTCAACCTACCAGCTGCTTGGTCTGTAGGTTTGACATTACTTTACTTTGCACTTACTGTATTTTTTATCGCAAGTCACTGAGCGACTTTTGAGAAGTTTATTGTAACTGTCATATGCTGAGCAGTCTGGTGCAATGAAAACTTCACTGTGGCTACCTCCCTGGAATGTACATGCACACACATAGTTATTTCAGTACAGTTAAACAAAAAGAAATATGAACAGCTGCTTTTGAAACAGTCTTAAATTCATGGATCCCCCTTTTTTTTTTTATTGTACTCACATCTATTTGAAAGCTGGCATTGTCAAAAAAGCTTAGAAAGCTAGAGATTGCACTCATTAGTTCATTTAGAGAGCAAATAAAATATGCAAAGTGAAACTAATTGTCAACTTGGTTTTGTAAAAGAGGGTAAAAACGGGAAACGAGCTGAAACAACATGCACACCTTCAGTCATAGAAAGAAAGCATACACTTTTTACATTATAAGGTTTTACAATCGACAGTTTACAGCCACATTAAGCAGACAGATTAAAAGTAATGTACACTCATTATTTAATTAAGATAAACAAAGTCCTCCGTTAGTGCTTCCATAGGAGTTAAGAGTGTAAGTATCAGCTGCTAATCAAATGTACTTAATAACTGATCATCAGCAAGTGTGTTCACCTCTATAAATTCAGAAGTTTTGGCACTTTGCTAGTTTGGATCATTCACCTGTGTGTTAACACAATGCCAAGGTCAAAAGACATCAGCAGTGATCTTAGAGAAGCAATTGTTTCTGTCCATCAATCTGAGATGGGTTATAAGGAAATTTTTAAACAATTCGAAGTCCATCATTCTGCAGGGAGAAAGATTATTCAGAAAGTGGAAAACATTCAAGACAGCTGCCAATCTTCCAAGGAATAGGTGTCTCAGCAAATTCACTCCCAAGGTGAAACTGTGTAATGCTCAGAGAAACTGCAACAAAACAAAAACAAAGCAGGCCTCAGTTAGCAGGCTAAAATGTCAATGTTTATGACAGTGCCATTAGAAAAAGTATGGCTTTTATGGAAGGCTTTGCTCTTTTTTGTAAAAAGAACATGGCAGTGCAGCTCAGGTTTGCAAAATAAACAAATCACAAGACTTCTGGAACTATATCCTTTGGACAGATGGAACCAATGTAGAGATGCTTGGCCATAATGCACAGCATCATGTTTGACAAAGCCAAAAAAAGCATATCAGCACAAACACCTCATATGAACTGTTAAGCATAGTGGTGGGGTTTATTCTGCAGACACAGACCTGGGCACCTCATTGAGTAGACCATGAACTCCTCTGTATACCAAAGTGAAACTTTAGGCCATCTGTATGATAACTAGAGCTTGTCTGGAATTGGTTTATGCAGCAAAGCAATGGTTCCAAGCACAGCAGCAAATTTACAACAGAATAGCTGAAAAGAAATGAATCAAGGTGTTGCAATGGACCAGTCAGAGTCCAGACCTCAACCTGATTGCAAAGCTATGGTGGGACCTTATTAGACTTGTGCATGAACAAATACTTGCAGACCTCAGTAAACTAAAGCCCCACTAATCTGAATTGTATTTACCTAATGTTAAGATCTGGTAAGGACTAGGTCATTTTTAATTGGGACTGGGAATAGCTCTTTACCACGACTCTACAGTGTGCTGTTTTATATAATCCAGCATTGTCTTGCACATTATGAGCTGTTGTTAGAGAGAAAGACAAAAGCATACTTAAATCCTTGTAAATTCATATTTTTTGTGTTAACATCATGTGAAAACTTGAATGTACAATGGTAAAGCTTTTTCACTCCAGAGTGAGTTATTGCTCTCAAACCCTTTGGTATGGCTTTACCTGTCATTTTGTGCCCCCCGAGCTTTGTTGTTCTGTTCAGAAACGCCATTGAGGAGTTGGTGGAGACCAAAACAAGACTAAAAGGACAGCAAATTTTTCTGTTTGATTCACCGGGTGAACAGAAAAATAAGTGCTGTTTACTGCTCAGCTGGTAGCTAACCAGTTCCACCAGTTCTGCATTATAGTATAAGTGTTGTATTTCTGCTGCCCCCAAGTGGTCTTCAGTGTATCCACATCCATTTAATTGTATTCATTAGAAACTACCACAATCAGTTGTGGTGGACTTTCTGCAAGGATGCCTTTCCACCCTTGTTTTGTGTAAATATTTGTCAAAATAAGACAAATTTTTGTGCTTCATAATTGGTTTTTATAACTTCAAGAATCCGTCTATTGCTCGCAGTTGCTGTTTTGGAGTTTTACTGGATCTTTCCAAACTGAGAAAGAGAATAAACAGATAGTATGTAATTCAGAAAGTCCATTCATCAAGCAAATGAGCCGCCAATAAAAAAAAGCACTATTAAAGGGCTTTTAGTTGTCATTTAGAGACACTCTGTAAGTCCTGGTCCCTATTACTGGTTTGCTATCAGGGTAATATAAGCTAAAATATGAGTGCAATATCATTATAAGTTGTTTTTTTTTAATGAATTTTGTTATTTTGTAACTTTATGCTCCAAAATGTCTGTACAGACTTGTGCATCTGTAGTCATAGATGCACAAAAATGCTGTACGTACATTGTGTGAGTGATCAGGGCTTTAATGTCTCAGCATCCTCCAGTGAGAGTGGGATCAACCTAAGAGAATGGGATCAATCTGTCTGACCTTTTCCTTGTGGTAACCTACACTGTTCAATCGCTCATTATTTTGACGGTGAAAGGGCAGCTTTTCTGACTGTGAGCTGTCTGGATGGATGAAACATTACTGCACCGCCCATGTTCACACTATGCACCATTGTCTCATGACAGAGTCCGATTCACACAGTTACTCCTCACCTACCTACACCTCGAGTTTGGAAAATGAGATTTCATAGTTTGCTATTGAGCCATTTTTTTCACTGGAACTTTGCTGGCCCCATAGTTATGACCAAGGCAATTTTATAGATATATTAAGTAATATATGCTAAAGAGACCTGCAACTGTGGAGTAAGACAGGAATAACACAGTTATTGTTTTTTCAAGAATTATTAAGTGGCCATGAGAGCATTTAGCACTCAGTGCTAACAGAAAACTTATGGACATACTATT
>VOQK01018748.1:53726-71060 GCA_015052645.1 Benitochromis conjunctus
TTATGAAGAAACATGACTTGGATTTAATTTGTCTAACTAACAGACAGATCTTTATGCTTGTACCCATCAATCACCGGGAATGAGAATCCAGTAATGTATTTTTGAAAATATTACTATGAGCACCTAATCATGCCTGAGGTTTGGTGGAAGAAAATGCAAATTGTTGTTTTTACTAGCATTAGTGTATAATTTCTTTTGCTAATGTACATACTAAGAAATCATGTTCTCCTATCTGATTTCTTAACTCCATGGCTAAGTCCTGCTTTCTTGTTTTTGTTTTTCAGAAGAAAGAATGGTTATGCTTGAACTGCCAGACACAGCGGGCCCTGTCAGGAAGCTTGGGAGATATTCCGGCTCCTGTTCCACAGCCCATGGCATCCCCCCGGTCACCTGTTCCAGCCAATCAACAACCACCTCAACAGAAAGGGCCCAATCAACTATCAGGGCCCAGGGCCACAGGTCCTCAACAACAACAGAAACCAGCGGGTCCCCAAGTAAGTGGCCCTCTCTCTAATGTGAAACAGGCTGGGCCTACCTCTGAAACCAAAGGTTCTGCCCAACCTAAGAGTTCAACCCAGCCACCTTCCCAAGCTAAGGGTCCAACACAACCCATGGCTCAGAGCAAGGGATCTGGTCAGGTTAAAGGTCCTGCTCAGTCACACGTTCAAAGTAAGGTCCCTGCTCAGCCAGCTAACCAGACGAAGGGCCCGAGCCAGGCCAAAGGGCTGACTCAGACAAAGGGATCTGCTCAGCCCTCTGCTCAGACTAAGGGCCCTTCTGGTGCCAAGACTTCATCTACCCCTGGTAAAGCTGCACCCAGCAATGCCAAGGCTTCTTCCACCCTTTCAAAAACCATACCTACTCAGTCTAAACCCACAGGTAACAACCAGGCCCGCAAACAGCCACAAAGCCAGGAGAAGACTAAAGTTGCATCTAAATCTCTAAAAGAAGACGCCAAAGCCTCACCAAAGAAGGCATTGTCAGAGACTGTCACTTCTCCAAAAGACACGAAGATAGCCGAAGATGCGCAGAAGTCAAGACACCATGAAGTGAGCTACCTGCAACCTCTTCGCCTTCACCTGTTCCACTTGATTCACCATTTTTTTTTTTTTTGCTCCATTAAAACTTGTTCGTTTTTACATTTTTTTAAAATTATTGTGCTTATCAAACTCTTTATCATTTTATGTTCATATTATAATTTTCATACCTTCATCTGTTCCACCACTCCAGCACCATTATCTTAATCGTATTATCTCTTTAATCCTCAGCAAAGTTTAAGTTGTAACATCTTTCGCGTAAACTAGAGTAGTGCTGTCACGAAAAGGTAGTTTTCAGCATCACTGTTTTATTTATGTGTTATGATATCAAAACCAGTGACATCATTAAGAAGGCACGCAGGAGGGTGACGTCAACTTTAAGATCACCTCGTGTGGAGAAAATAAATGTGAATAACCACATTACAGAGAGAGGCAAATAACAGATAGAGCAATGATTTCCTTTTAATGGACTTTTCTTCTTCATCATGATGTCCTTAACATCACCATCTATGTCATTTTCATCCTCATCCCCATGGTCATCATTGGTCTCAGGAGCCATTTCTTACATTCAGCCCATCCCTTCATTCTGCAGCCATGTTTTGTCCACTTTTATTTTATTTGCAGGTTTTTCTTGAACTTCTTTTTTGTGTTCATTTAATGTGACACGTGATGATATTTTAAGCATTCTAAGCATGTTCGTTATTCTTCAGCGGTTGGAAGAATGCAATGGAGAATGCGTCAAAGATGGCAATGAAGCATGTACTCAAATGACATTTGTCCATAAATGTTTGTATGTTCAACTGTCTGTTATATTCATGCTGTGTCAGTGTATTTATCCATCTGTGTGTACATAATGCTGAAAGGCAAACTCAACCCAAATCAAGACGATACAGTCAACAGCTATAATAAACTATGAAATAATTCATTACTAATGTCACTTATTATCTTGTTTTGTTTTTGTTTTTCTATAAGACAGAAATATTTTGTTAAGTTGGTCTTTTTTCCCCCATAAGTACAAATTCATGAATATTTCTAAATGGCAAGTTTTGCCTAATTTCTAAAACCAAAAAGAAATAAACTGTAAATATTTGGGTTGATTTTAGCCTAAAATGTTAATATATCTGGTTGTTTGATTGAAGGAACAGTTCACACACAAAAAAAAGACACATTTATGTTTCCTCTGGCCTATAGTGCTGACTTTCCATCTAAACTGTTTTAGTACAATATGCCCACTTTTGGAGATGTCCATTATATAGTTTGGTGAATATCAAGCTAACTGCCACTTACCAAGTGGTGCTCAAAACTGAAGACTAATAAAGTCTGTTTCTCAATATCATGACCTGGTTACTCTAAATAAATAGTGAACCCAGCACTAAGGACTATCACAAAGAACTTTTTCTGTCTACCACAAACGTCCACCACCTGCATCATGTGCTGGGAGGCTTGCCGTTGTGCCAGTGTGACAGCATGTATAGTTTCTTTTTATTTGCATGTGTAGTTCAATAAAAAAAATATAGTTTCTACAATGAACTGATCACAGCAAGGTTGGTGGTCTTTTTTTCCAGTTCTGCAGTCCTAGAAAGAGACATAGCTCCTGGATTTTCAAATTAACTTTTTTTGGTCCCCTCCCCAAAAAACATGCATCAAGACAGCTTTTTTTGGTGCTTTGTGCGCCACAAAACGAGTGTATTTAGTGTCATTATATTTAATAT
Source organism: Benitochromis conjunctus (assembly GCA_015052645.1). Classification (NCBI taxonomy): domain Eukaryota; kingdom Metazoa; phylum Chordata; class Actinopteri; order Cichliformes; family Cichlidae; genus Benitochromis; species Benitochromis conjunctus. Next base: position 56,476 of record VOQK01018748.1, read on the forward strand.
AAGGCAGACATTATATAGCTGATATCTCCAAAACAATAAGGTTGAATAAATAGCACTACAGGGCCAAGGAACAAAACAAAAAATATATATATTTTTTTATTTTGGGGTGAACTGTCTCTTTAAGGGTATGTTATTTCCAAGTTAATTATTCTCTAATATATTACTATTAGAGACTATTTCATCTGTATTAGGTGTAGTGAATTAATTTTACTCCTAAGCATTTTAAAATGCTCATAAAAATGTCACTGATGAGCTGGATGAAATAGTTGGATACAAGATGTTCACTGAAGCTTGTAATAGACTTTTTCATTAATTAATTACAGGGGAAAAAAGTATGTCTTTTTTGCTTCTGACCTCTTCTCTTCTTCTTTCTCTCTTTTCTTAGGATTCCAACAAATCAAGTTCTCAGAGTTTAAGTGACACTGGATACTCATCAGATGGCATCTCCAGTTCTCATGGGGAAATTACTGGTCAGATTCAGGAAGAAGGAATCAAGCTCAGTGAAAGAGGTGCTTCCATCCCCTCAGAAATCACCAAGTTGGAGAGCTCCATGAAACCTCTGTTGGAGTCAAAGAGTGCTTCAGATCAGAAGCACAGGCCACATTCACTGTCTGTAGGACAGGACATCAGTCCCGATGACGATGCAGCAAGAGATGAATCAGAAGATGACCTCAGTTGTAAGCTTCGGCATGATTACGTGGAGGACAGCAGTGAAAGTGGTCTCTCACCATTGCCAGTAAGACAGAAGAAGTCACATAAAGATATAACAGATGAAGAATATATGAGGAGGCAAATTATGGAGATGAGTGCTGATGAAGAAGATTTAGAAGATTATGGAAATCAGAAAGTAAAAAAGTCACATAAAACAAGTGGGGACTTAAACAAAGAGAGGCGACGACTCTCTCATCATTCTAATAGTTTTGAGGATGACACCAAGGTTTCAGAAGGGACGTATAAGGCAAATGAAGAAGAAGACGTTGTAATTGCTGGAGGCCTTCGTCGCTTTAAAACCATTGAGCTGAATAACACCAACAGCTACAATCGAGACATGGAGCTCAGTACTGAGCATGACCTACGAGAACCAGAGTTAGAGATGGAAAGTCTGACTGGGTCCCCAGAGGAGCGGTCTAAGGGAGAGTATTCATCAACTCTGCCTGCCACCACTCCCAGCTACACCTCTGGAACATCCCCCACATCTGTGTCATCCATGGAGGATGACAGTGACAGCAGCCCTAGCCGTAGGGCGCGACTAGAGGAGGCCAAGCAGCAGAGAAAGGCTCGCCATCGTTCCCATGGGCCACTGTTGCCAACCATTGAGGACTCATCTGAGGAGGATGAGCTTAGAGAGGAAGAAGAACTACTTAGAGAACAGGAGCAAATGAGAGACTTAGAGCAACAGAGGATCAGAAGTACTGCCCGAAAAACAAAGAGGGATAAAGAAGAGCTACGAGCCCAAAGACGCAGAGAAAGGTCCAAAACTCCTCCAAGTAATCTCTCTCCTATTGAGGATGCATCACCAACAGAGGAGCTGAGGCAGGCTGCTGAGATGGAGGAACTTCACAGATCGTCATGTTCGGAGTACTCACCTTCTATGGACTCGGAGGCAGAAGGCTTTGAGATAATTGGTGGAAAGCTTTACAAATCAGGAAATGAGTATAACCTTCCAACCTTTACTTCTCTCTACTCTCCAACAGAAAAGACAGCAGTTTTACCGTCTGATAAAACACTGAAAAGTGCAGAGGAAGTGTACGAGGAGATGATGAAGAAAGCACAGCTCATGCAGAGGCAGGGACAAGCTGTTAATCGGCAGAAAAGTACCTCTCAGTCTGATGATAAGCATCATCTTGAAGCTGGAACTGCACTCACCCCTGGCTCAAGCCCAACACAGGTTACTGCACCTATGTCCTTCTCTACAACAGGCAGTGATCCAAGAATTCCAGGTATTCATGCAGCACAGCATCTATCAAAAGAAACACAAAACAGAATGATGACACAGAGTGCCAAAATTGAAGGTGTTGTTGGAGTTGCCACAACAAAAGCTGTGAGTCATACTGTCACAAATCGCCAAACAGGTGTACCTGCTGGCACCAAGGTAGGCTCCCAGAGGCCAACACAGGCACCATCTGACCCTGGAACATCCTCCCTGACCTCTAGAGTCTTTTCCCTTTTCAAAGGGCCTAGCCCCCCAGTCTCTCCCACTGCTTCCCCAGTACAAAGTCCAACTCATGCCCCATCTATGCGATCCAGTAGTAGTAGCGGCAGGCAGCTGCCATCTCTGCCTGGTGGTCCTACATCAGCTGCAGCATCCCATGGGGCTCAGGCACCTCAAAGAGCAGTTTCACCACGTCTTGTACGACAGCAGTCCTCCCAAGATTCACCGGTGATGGTGATAACTCTCGGTTCTGAAACAACTAGTCCTGCCAAGCCACTTACTGTAAATTCTTCCACTTCGCCTTTGTCATCACCAACACAAGCGAGCTGTAAAACTCTGTACAGCTCTCATCCCTGTTCAACAAGTTCGCCAACATCACCTCAAAAACACTCATCACAACAGTCCCTGAAACATTCTTCTAAGATGGCTCAGAATGTTGAGAAAGTTAATGTAGGTATAAGTGCTGGATCTGTGGAAATATCGCTAGGTAAAATTTCAAATATTCAAGGCACTTCAAAGGTTGTAGGTCAGGGTGAATCACTTCCTGGCACTAATGTTGTGGATTTGAGGGCCCCAATGAGGTCAGCTCCTATTATAATGACAGACCAGGGAATGGACCTAACATCCCTTGCCTCTGACACAAGACGGTACTCTTTAGGAGCAGAGCAGCCAGCTGGTAGACACACAGCAGTGCAACCTCTTATCATGAACCTGAATGCACAAGAGCAACCGCACGTATCTGTATCAACACCAACCACAGTGAGTGTCACAGTTGCAGGTTCAACATTCATATCCCAACCAAAGCAACCTGTCGTGTATGGAGATCCCTTACAAAACCGTGTGGATCTTGGGCAAGGTGTTGGATCAGCTGTCTGTTTAACCCAGAGTAAGCCAGCAATCACAGACCCATCTATTCCCAAAATTGATGCCTGTCTGGAGAATCTGGGTATACAGCAGCAACAATTGCAGTTACAGCAGCAGAAGCTGCTTCATCAGCAACAGCTTCTGGAGCAACAGCTCCAGCAGCACCAGCAGCAATCCTCTTTTGCTCGTTATAATTTGGCTAATCAAGTCCAGCCACTGCTGATAAAAAAAGACCTTGTAGTGAACCAGACAAGCAGTGCCCAGCCTGGAGTGACTGCTAGTGCCATACCTAGAGTCTCCCCACTGGCTCCACCATCAGTTTCTGGGGCTCCTGCTTCTAATGTTCCCCACGAAATGTACGGTGGAGTTGCCTTAGAACTAAAAAATAAGCCAACAGTAATGAACCTATCCACGGGTAAGCCCCATGTGATGATGGTGCACCTTGATGAGAGTAATCCATCACAAAGTGGCACAGTGACTCAACTGATAAAGCGAGAGGAACCTCCTCCCCCTCCTCAGGTCTTGGATCTTACTGGACAGATCAAACCAGAAAACCAAGTGGCTTGTTGTGATGTTGTTTACAAATTGCCCTTTGGCGGTTCCTGTTCAGGGTCACTCACTCAGAAGTCTACCACAGTATCCTCAGATAAAAACACAACCACTGAAAGCTCTCAAGCAGCCCATCCTCCCCATTCACCTCACTACAGCATTAGCCAACAACAACAGCAACATCAGCCTCAAGTTACACAAGGAATGACAGATGAACATAAAGCATACCAAACACCCATAGTCCCCTCAGGAAGAATACAGCCATCCATGTCAGATACTAATCTGCCTTCCATGACTGATGCTAGCCACTACCAGAGTAATCTCCAGGGTGGTATGGCAGTAGATCTTAGCAGTATAAATCAGGTTTATGAAGGTGGATACCTTGGCATGGGAGCACAGTATGGTTCTTACACAGACTTGCGTCACCAAGGAGATCTTGGAGGTCCTTCGTTACCCCTTCGCCGATATGGCTCCATGTCAAATATCAGTTCAGACTATGCCTACAGTTCACGTGACCTAACAGTATCACAGGACTCCAATTTGGCTCAGTATAGCGCAACCACTGCCAGGGAGATCAGTCGCATGTGTGCAGCTCTTAACACAGTGGATCAGTATGGGAACCGGTATGGAACTAACCCAGAATTACCATATGGAGCAGGAAGGGGTGGACCTTTAGCAAGGTTAAATCTCCAACAAAGCTTAGCATCAATAAGAGCAAATTTACTCTATGGACCAGATGGAAGAGCAACAGCAAATGGCCAAACCCTAACAAATCTAATAAATGCTAGACAAGCTAGCATACGCGCCTTGTACCCTGCTGCTTTGAGGGGAGGTGATGGCATGATATATTCTACCATAAACACTCCCATTGCCTCTACCTTGCCAATTACTACACAGCCTGCCTCTGTCCTGCGCCCCATGCCGAGAGGAATTTACAGACCGTACCCTACAGGTGTAACTGCTGTACCATTGGCTAGTCTTACAAGGTTGCCTCAGTTGACTCCCAGGATGCCTCTGTCCACACAGGGAGCATATTCTTACCCTCCTCCAAACCAATATCAAACCTCTGCCACACCATCAGGAAGTATCCCTGTGGTAAGCAGCTCACACCAGGAAACTCCAATGTACCTCGGAAAGCCTTTAACAACAGTTGCTCCACAAACAGTTACAACAATTGCACCATCACAAACTGCAGCACAAAGTGTTGCTGCCACTGGAATGTACACGACAGCTGATCATCAAATAGACCACGCTAAGCTCACATCACAGAGTATTACAGCTCTCTCTCAAGCTCAAAGCCACCCTGCAACTGTCCAGCCAGTGCAGGCACAGCAGTTACCTGCTCAAACTGAGCCTTTATCCCTCACTCAAACCCAATCTCAAGCGCAACCTGTCAGTCAGCCTCAACAGTTAGTTTTGCCACAAAGTCAGTCGCAAGCACCACCACATGGTTCTGCACAAGCACCAAGCTCCAAACTTTCTCCACCCACAGATGCTCAGAAAGGTAAGGAAGATGAGAGACTGAGTCAGCAACAAGAGCACATGCTGCAGTTAGAACGAGAACGGGTTGAACTAGAGAAATTACGACAGTTACGTCTGCAAGAGGAGCTCGAAAGAGATCGTATGGAGCTTCAGCGTCACAGAGAAAAAGAACAGCTCCTAGTTCAGCGTGAGATTCAAGAGTTGCAGACGATCAAACAGCAAGTCCTACAGCAGCAACAAGCTGAGCGTGAAACGCAGCTCATTATGCAAAGGGAACAACTAGCTCAACAGAGAATGCAGCTTGAGCAAATACAGTCATTGCAGCAGCAGCTCCAGCAGCAGTTGGAGGAGCAGAAGAGGCAAAAGACAGCAGCAGTGGAGGCAGCAGCGGCAGCTGCAGCGGCTGAAGCTGCCGCTGCATCTGCTGCAGCTGCAGCAGCAGCAACGTCTGCCCAAGGTGCTATACAAGGGGTTGTTGTTGGAGGAGGTCCCCCTCAAGGGTTTATTATTTGTGACCAAAGTGGTAGAGTTATTCAGCAAGATGGACAGAGTGTTCAGTTTTGGCAAGATGGACAGCTGGTCCAAGCCGTGGTGGCAGCTCGACCTATTCATAGTTCAGCCTCTGAAATGTCTTTAAAAAGCAGTGACAAACAGGTTGACTCTAAGATTATGAAAAAGCAGAATTCCATGCCTCGGCTGAGAGATGGCTCAGAGGAGGACTCTGTGAAAAGGATTACAGACAGCTGTGTGCAAACAGATGATGAAGATGGAGAGGAGAGATTCATGAACAGGCGCAGGAGAACTCGGCGAATTGCAGACTGCAGTGTACAGACTGACGAGGAGGACCAAGCAGAATGGGACCAGCAGCCCGTAAGGCGCAGGCGATCACGTGCATCCAAGCACTCTGAAGCTAGTGGTGAGGCTAAATCTGAAGGATCATCTAAAGTGGTTTCTGCAAGCATAGCTATTCAGACCACAAATGATTCATCATGCCAAACAGAACCTGACCAGCTAGGCAGGGTTTCACCTGCAATCCACATTACAGTGGCAGAAACCTCAAAGGTTGACCTATTACATTACATTGCGGCTCCTGAAAGAACACACAAAGGAGAGAGTCTGGCCTGCCAGACAGAACCAGAGTCTCATTCCCAGGGAGTCGTCGCCCCTCAGCTAAGTGTGCCCACAACTATCAGCCCCTACTCAACAAGTCTGCATATAGTAGGTGCAAACACATCTGACCCAATCTCCCCTAGACTCCAAGGAGTTGTTAAGTTTGAGAGGAGGAAACCAGACCCTCTGGAAATTGGCTATCAGCAGCAACAGAATGAGTCTCACTCTCGCCAGCCCCCCAAATCTCCCCAAGTGCTATACTCGCCTGTATCGCCGCTGTCTCCTCATCGCATGCTAGAAACAACATTTGCCTCACAGGAGAAGCTTAACAAGGCCCATGTAACGCCCCAGCAAAAGGCCTTCACCGCCGAGTCACCCCAACGCCACCAGACCCTGCCAAGACCCATAAAAAGTGTGCAGCGTTCGATGTCGGATCCAAAGCCTCTCAGTCCTACATCAGAAGACCCTGTCAAGACCAGGTTCTCCCCATATCACCAACAAGCTGTGTCCAACAGTCAGGTACAAAATCCTAACCTTTTGTTTAAAGTTTATCATGCATGTAACATATCAGTGTTTATACACAACAAAGAACTAGTAGAATTCTAAAAATGTAAATGCCTGTTTGAAGAGTATACTCACAAGACAAATCTGACTTTAGAAACTAGTTAAACTGTGTGGTTTTTAGTGCTATGCATTCAAAACTAATTTATTCTACAATTACTAGAGCCTATTAGCATAGATACAACCAAATAAAAAGAACACCTTTTGGGGGCTGTTTAAAGTCACATAGTGCTTTTCCACACTATAAAACTAAAACTTCATTATGTGAGTTAAAAAATACACACTCTAACATACACACACACACGTCAGGTGGTGCTATCCAAGTGGGGACATCTCATTGACATAACTTTCCCTTGCCACTTACCCTAACCCTAACCATAACCCAAATGTAACCCTGACACTAAAACCACATGGGGGCCTGGAGTTTGGTCCCCATGAGGGCTGTTGGGCCCCACAAGTATAGTAAATTTCAAAGCCATAGAATATGATCTACATCATTTTCATACTGGTCAAACATTTCCCATCAGGACAGAAATGCTCCATCAAAGGATAAAGGTGATTATAACAGTTCTTATATTCATTTGCATAACAGAGCCGTATATCCCCTGACTGCAAGGTCAAAGGTTCAGGCTTTTCCTTTAATAAGTATCCAGGATGTCGCAGGATGCTTTGTGTGGACATGGACATGGATAATCACACAGGATCTCGCATTGACAAAGTACCAGAATGATCTCATAAGAGCAGATGGCAATATCAGAAAAGCTTTTCTGCTACATCTCCTTCCCTATCTTCTCCCTTTATGCATTTTTAGTCCGTTTGTCTCTTTCTCTCCCTCTATTTGCCACGTTTTCTATTTTTGGTGAACCCTAAAGTTTTGCCACAGGGATACACAATGTGAAGTAATCCCACTGCCTTGCTCGCTCCCTGATTGTTAGCAGCTGGTCAAAGTAAATTAACATCGCTCTGCACTTAGATCAAGTCTTTTACATATTCATAACTCTGATCTTTAGCGTTAACGTTTAATACTCGATTCTCTTGTGGATACTAAAAAAAAACCTCCAATATGGATCAACGAAGCACAAATGTTTTGTAAGTAAAAGACTAGCATAGATATTTTTTTTAAACTGTGTTTTATTTGTTATGTTTGACTGTTCTTACTTGCATGCTGCACATAAATATTTATGTCTTGTAAAAGAAGTCCAGCCACAGCAAGTTTCAAAGCAGTAAAGGGAAAATTAGCATTTTTCTGAAAATACATTTGCAGTGAAATCAGAAGACATTTGCTTCATTTTATTCCTCATTTTATTCTCCTGTCAGCTTGAAAAGTATGTCTAACCATCATCTGCTTATGTTTATATATACTAAACTGCTCAAACACACAATTTGTTCAGCATTATATTTCATAAAAAAATTTGTCATTGACTTTTATGCCCTAAATTTAGAAAAATAGCTGTTATTTTAAAATAACAGTTTTGTAGACTAATGCTTAGTTTATTACAGTAACAGTGGTTTTAATATTGCTGTTTTAATAAACAACACAATTACATTTGAACATTTTTATGTAGTGTGATATAGAGTGAGCGCTCTGTGTTGACTTCCAGTTCTAAACATTTTGTTTAAAATTGTTAACCTGGCATAACGTGAAAAATGTCATTTGCAGTTTCTGGCTTCAGTGGAACATTTTAATAAATATAATGAAATTAAACCATATTAATTAAAATACTGATGAAGTTCAGGCCCTCATAGTATATAGCTTAACGTCTGGGAGTCTGACAAAACACGGGGCTTAATAGTTTTTTGCTTTTGTGTAGAGATGAAGATGTGTGCAGCTTCTCTATGAGTACTAAGTGTACAGTAATGAGTTTAATTTACATAAACACATTCTGTTTATAGCTCAGTGTTTGCTGATGTGTATCTGCCCCTCCTAGCAGATGGCCTCCCTGCAGCAGCAGCAGAACTCTCTGATGAGGAAAGTAAAGAGGACTCTCCCCAGCCCCCCTCCAGAGGAGACTCCACTTCCCATTGTAACTCCAGCACAAATGTATAGCTCTCCGGGCATGCACCAGAGGGTCCTTCCAAGACCCACCCAGGGTGTGACCAAGGCTGGCCTTCTGAGCGAGCTAAAAGCTGTGGAACAAGAGTCATCGAAGCTTCGTAAGCAGCAGGCTGAACTGGAGGAAGAAGAAAAAGAGATTGATGCCAAGCTACGCTATTTGGAGCTAGGCATTACGCAGCGAAAGGAGACTATGGTGAAGGAGAGGGAGAGGAGAGAATTGGCCTACCTGCGATGTATGGGTGATGCCCGAGACTACATGTCAGACAGCGAGCTCAATAACCTTAGGATGGCAGCTGCAACTGGAACCTTTGATGCTAATGGTTTGCTGACAAGGCCCAGCACCGCCCCACTGAGTCAGTTTACCAATGATCTTAATGCAACTTCCCAGTATCCCTCAACTTCATCTTATATGTCTTATCCATACCCTCAAACATCTACACAGCAACCAGGCTCCACTTACCAACAAATAGGTTTCCAGCCTCCTCAGTACCCTCCATCCTCTGCACCCCAGCCTGGAACATTCCAGCCACATCCCCCACCAGGCCCTGGATATCAGAACCAGGGAACTTATTCCTCACGGATGTATGGCCAGTCCTCTTATCAGACAGACATTGGCATGCAACAGCATGGTCACCAGGGCTTCCATTCACCTGCTCAACCTATGCCAGGACAGAGCCTTCCTTATCCCACTCACAGTTCCTACCAGCCTGGCCTCTCCTATCAGCCCCAGGCTGAGATCCTCACAGTCCATCAAAGACCAAGGCAAACATCTTTGGCTGACCTTGAACAAAAGCTTCCCACCAATTACGAGGTCATCAGCAACCCCGCAGTATCGGTGGCTACATCAGCTCCAGATAGCAGCTATGGTTCAGCCTATGGCAACGCATATGGACAATACCGCCCACCCGAGCCAGGCCTGACTCATTCTGTGGAGAGCCCCACCTCTGCTTACGCTACAGATGGTCTCTACACTTCTAACCTAGAGCAGAGTATTCCTAGGAACTATGTCATGATCGATGACATCAGTGAGCTGACAAAAGACAGTGGGCAACCCACCGATGCTCTGGGTCATCCAGTCGGAGGGCGGTATCGCAATGAGAATGGCCCCGCTCGAGGAAGTGCATATGGCAGGCCCGATGATGAGGCTGTGGACGCTTATGGCAAACCTATAAGTTCCACAGGTTACCAGACCACAGTGGACAGTCGCACTGGCACCACAGTGAGTGGAGGCTCTTCCTATTACTATGATGATTATAAACATGCATCACGCAGCAGTTCAAGCAGTCACAAATTAACTTCCAAGAATCTTGCCCCTGCCGTAGTTTCCTCTAAACGTAGTAAACACAGGAAGCAGGGAATGGAGCAGAAAATTTCTAAATTCTCCCCTATTGAAGAAGCACGGGATGTGGAGTCTGACCTCGCCTCTTACACAATGACAACATCAACAGGGGGTTCCTGTACAGTGGTGTCCAGATCCAAGAAGCTTCAGGATGATGCCACCTACGGGATGAAGAAAAGTGCATACGACCAGCAGAAATATTATGGCACCAGTCGTGACGGTCTTGAAGAAGAGGATCGCATGTATAGTTCTGGTAGGTCCAGGTCTACAGGATATGGTATGGACAAGATTTCTTCCAGAGATGCCACAGGGCACCGGAGTAAATCATATGAAAGAGATGCTATGGAGCGATCTCAGAGAAGCAGCCGCAGTGGAAGGCCTCCTATGCGCCAGAATTCAGAAGAGGAGAGCCCGCTCAGTCCTGTTGGAAAGTCTGTTGGCATGGGAAGAAGCTCTGGCATATCAGAAGCCCATGACGTGAGAAACCAGTACGGCTCCAGCCATTCACTTCCAGATGTACAGGACCACCACAAGAAGGACCTGCCCAGGAGTCATGTCTATAAACCAGATGACCCTTATCTTGTAGATGACATGCACTGTGCTGTTTCTGACAGTGAAGGTAACTGGTGCTGAATTATTTGTGCTGTAGTTTGTTCCTCTACCGTGTGCTGAAAAGACTGCATGCCAAGTTTGGAGAACAGCACCATTTTTATTTTATTTTTTCCTTTTTCAAACAATGCCAAAAGTGTTTTATATTTAAGTTTTGCATGCATAGTTTTTATGTATCAGGTGGGCTGTGAATGCTGCTTGTTTTCCTTTGGTTTTTTTTAAACATCTGCATGGCTCTGGAATGTGGAGCATGGCTTTCCAGATATTTTGCATGTCATCAGTCTGCATGCTACTCCACCCACCAATGTAACACCACTGACACTGACTGATCATATTTGTATTGATTTTTGAAAAGCCTATCATTTGGGCCAAGAGGAGACTGACTGGTTTGAGAAGCCACGGGAGGCCCGCTCTGATCGCTCAAGACATCATGGAAGTGGGAGTCACTCGTCCACAGGCAGACGTAGTAAACATACTTACCACGACTACGACGAGCCTCCAGAGGAATATGGTCCACAGGATGAGTACAACCAACGCCACTCATCCTCCACACCACGGGACCACCGTCACCACAGCAGCACCCCTGGCAGACACAGCTCTTCCCGCCACTCCACAGAAGACTCCAGGTCATCTCGGACTTCCAGGACACACCCCAAAGACCCATCTGGCCGTTCTGATGGCCGGAGCTCCTCATCTTTACAAAGAAGGAGCGGTGCAGACTCTCGTTCTGCCCAGGGAAGCCCTCGGAACTCAGGAGACTTCTCTCGTGACGCCGGTCATCACCATGGCACTGCAGGAAGGAGTCAGAGGGGACAAGGAGATCGCTCAATGTCCCGGAGACAGGATCCCACTGCAGCAGGGCCTAAACCACAGCAACAGCAGCCCACTCAGGGCCATTCTGGACAGCAGCGGTCAGGTGGGCAGGACCAGTCGGGGAGACATCCAGGCTCGGAGCCACTTGATGGTACCCAACATGCCCAGCAGCAGCACCATCAGCAGAATGTACAGCAGCAGCAGCAGCAGCAACAACAGCAACAACAACAGCAGCAGCAGCAGCAGCAGCAGCAACCGCTGCAGCAAGGCCAGATACAAAGCAGCCAGCCTATACCAACAAGTGCAGGGGCTGGAACAGCACAACAGCAGCCCAAAGCTGGCCAAGCTCCAGCACAGGGACGGCAGCCTGGAGTAGGGTCTGCAGCAGGGCAACCACCTACAGTGGTAAGTAGAGATACACCTGGCTTTGCTTTCCCCACATACAACAACAGAAATGTTTTTATGGCTACATCTTTTAAGTAGTTGTGTTTTCTAAATAATCCACAGAAGCCTTTTATGATGATATAATAATTATAGGCAATGAATTGCACTGGTGTGTCCTATTCAACTTTTAAAAATGGTTTTAAATGCCACTATGGATAAAGCTGTTGTTTGATGCTGTTGCTGAAATGCAAGTGTGAGAACAATGTGACTCACTCAGAAATCCACTCAGCAGTTTCAGTTTCCCCACACTCACTATTTGTCTTGATTTTTGTTCAGGCAAAAATGGATGCCACACCTGCAGCAGCTGCCACAGGAATGAAACCTACAACAGGAATCCCAATAGCACCTCAGCCTACCAAAATAGCCACACCGCCTCTAACAGGCATTGGTACGTCTTAGTATCACTGTCAAGATGTCATAACCACCGCCACAGGCAAAAATATGGCACACGGGACATGATGATTTTGATTTTTTTGTTGTTGTTGTTGTTTGCAGGCTCCAAGGCTGCTCCCGTTGGGATCGGTAGCAAACCTGGAGGTATAGGCAGCGCTGCAGCAGGCCAGGCACCTGCTGAAGGGGAAAATGTTCTCACCAAAATCCTGCAAGGAGGAGCTGCAGAACAAGCAGGAAAACTGGGAGATGGTACGCTCATTAATACATTAATTTACTGAAATAGAGCTTTCCTTTAGGCTTAGTTTTGGTGTGATATGGTAAAACAGAGTAATTTAATACAGCTAAGACTAAAGTTCCTGGATTTTCCTGTTTTTTCATATTTGCCGCCTTCTCTTTTGTCATTCTTGCAGCTTTGTCCGGCCTTGGAAAGAAGTTCACTTCATTCTGGTGAACTGAAGAGAGGAGGGTAAAGAAATTGTAGTTCTTAATAACAGACTTGTTGAAATTATAAAAATTTATACATTTTTGTTGTTATTCAAGCTGTTATATTAGAAGCACGGATTGCTTTAGAGAAATGATGAAGACCTGGCATCTGTCAGCAGAAATGATGGAACACTTCCAAATTTTGAATAGTTACTGCTTCGAAAAGGGAAAATGCATGTGGTTATTATTTAACATGTTCATTTTGTTTCTACTGTGCTGCTTTTTTTTTTCCAGGGTTTGCAGAGTGGAAATAAGTTGGATTGGTAGCTTTGTACTGGAAAAACCTATGAAACTGCTTTAATACATTTCACTATTTAGAGGACATGGAGGAATGCTGAATGCATCAGTGAGTATCTCTACTTTTAGGACAAGTTTGAAAGGGATTTAAAGGGTTTAAAACTCCATCTATGTTTTTATTGAAGGTCTGTCTGAAACAAGGCCGAATTAGAAATTACTTACACATACACTGTCCTCATTGTCTGAATTTTTGTTATGTTTAATGTCAGCGTCAACATTTTACCAGGGTATATTTGAAAGGGAAGCGTAACAGGTTGACATAGATTTTTTTTTGGACAAAGGACCACTAAGCAGTCGAAAACCATGTCATAATAGTAACTTATTTAAAGATTTCATAATGTTGTTATTCAAATAGATTCAGTAAATGTAGCAGATGTTATGCTATTGATCATTGGTGGCATTTTTTATAGATTTAGGTTTGTTTTTTGGGTACACCAACACTCCAAGCTGTGAAAACATTAAATGCTGTCGCACTTTGATTAATGGATTAAGTGTTCTATCAGGGTATATTTACATAGATTAGCATAGTCCATGTCTGCCTAATGAGAAGACTCAAGTGAAGTGATGACTCATTAAATGTCTTGATTGTATATTTGAACTGATTCGCGGTACCTCTCCTTTACCCCGAATTACTAAACAGAGGTGGAATCAAAGGATGCCTTGTCAGCACTCAATTCCCCAGACATGGGCGCACGACTGAAGTGGATTAAATAAGGGCGATCGCTTCGTCAGCACGGTGTTACGAGACATGAGCAGAGGGCTGAAAGTAAGTTGAGGCTTATACAGAACTACGGTCCCAGAATGATGATTGCGAAGACATCTGAGGCCTCATTAGATCAACGGTAAGTCACTTTCACATGCCACACATGTGTGTTCTCGTGTGTGAATGTATGCCTGCGTTGCTACATTACCGGCTGGTTTAATTAACTTTTCTTTGACTGTGCATTTTTTGTTTTTACAGTTTTGTTACTGTCCACTTGAAGTTTGTGCAGCAGAGATGAGAGGCAGAAACCAAGAGCATGTGAGGTCTGCACTAGAATAGTTTACCTCCCAACTAAACACACCTCCAATAATCTGGGCCAAGCACACTGGGCTATAATTAGCCAGCGAAAGCTAACTGTGGCGTGGCTTTAGTGGCACACACGCAGAGACAAGAGCACATGTAGGGACACAGATTCATGACTCATTGTAATTCATTACATGGTAGAATGAACAAATTCTGCTCAATGGAGCAGAATTGCAAAAGTGCAAATAAAGCAGATTTCAAAGCTCGCTTTTTTTTTTTTTGCGCCTGTGTTGAAACTCACGCAGGGGCAAATTTAAAGCTTATTTGAGTGAAGATCTATCATTTAGCTTGTATTCTGTCTGCGGTCGAGTTTGGATTGATATCAGCAACCGTGTCGGTCATCTCTGTTGGTTGCCACTCTGAGGAG
>VOQK01018751.1:8492-20746 GCA_015052645.1 Benitochromis conjunctus
AAGATTTTCTCTGAAAGAGAAAGACTAGCAAAGTCAGTAAATGTCACACAATTACAAGCAAGGACCCACAAACATGAGGCATGACATTAGGAGGAGACGCTAACAACAACTCAGGGGAAAAACAGGGCTTAAATACACACACACTTACAGCTAATCAGGGGAACGAGATACAGCTGGGAAAATGAGGAACAGGAGACGCTAATGAGACAAGGGAAGTAAAACTGAATACAAGACGTGAGAGACAAATGCTTACTAAAACAAAACATGGAGATATACCTAATACAGAGAGGGACTAAACTACGACACGAGAATCAAACATAAGAGAAACAAAAAAACAAAGATTTCTAACACTAACAGAAGAATTAAAATATCAGAATACAAAATAACAACAAGTATACATGAAGACAGATTAAACAGAGTGATGACCAACCTGATAGAAGACAGAGTTCGACAAATCAGGAATACTAAGGCACAACAGGGGTGATTTCTAATTAATATAAACAATAAAACAATGATGTGGATAAGAAAACGTTATTCTAAAACCAAAAGAGGACTCTATAAAAGTTAACATTCTGGTAGCTAGTCTATCCAGGGAGCTCCCTCACCCTTTTTCAAATATAGTCAATGCATCTGAAGCGGACTATTTCCTGCTAAGTGCTACACGTGGGTCAGGCAGCTTTAATCCCAAAACAATTCCCCTGAAATCGTCTGAAGTTCATGTGTGAAAATGGCTTTACGGTGACATCAGGGAAAAAATTCAAATGTGCAAGTTGCCCAAGTTCCAGTGCTGAAATCTCCCGGCTACAGTGAAGGAACAAAAAAAACGTAGTTTTGCAAAATGAAGGACACTTCAGGTCACAAAACTGGCATGAGCGGTTGCCTCCCTTGCAGACTGCTGTGCGCTGATAGTGTTGCAGATCGTTTCCATTAGAAAAAGATCATTTAGGTTTTGACTTTGCTGAGGGTGCTGCAGCAGTTGGAATTTCAGGAGCAGTAAACCCTTTTGTATACTCGGTTCTGTCAGCCGGTGTGGCTGATTTGATTTCAGATGTCGTCCACTTCACCTGTTGCTTTTTGAAGCACTCAGCTTTAGTTAGAATCAGCTGCTGGCTGTTCTTGTTAGTAAAAAGATGACAGCTGGCAGGCACGGCACCAACGATGAACTGGTTACTTGTTATATTAACTCCCGCATGACACTTTACTTTTTAAAACCCACATAAATCACATTCGCCCTCTGGAGAGACGATTTGATTACTGGTTTATAAACTTTTTGGTTTATAACTAGTTCTTTGTGTAACGTATTAGAGCAAGCGCTCATTTGACAAGCAATAATAGTGCTGAAAACAAACTGCACTCCTTATTCAGGCTTTTTCCCCTCCTCTGTATATCAAGCTATTTACATATATGAATGAAAACAAGCCTTCAGAGTCACTTGTTTCATTAGTTTTGACAGGTCAAAAGAGAAATGCCTCAAAAATTTCTAAAGGACTAAATAAGCCCTTTGTTTTAAGGCTGTTTGCCAGCATGCAATTTAAATTAGGCAACACCTTTTTGAAGGTCCCTCAACATTTCTATCAGGCAGGAGGATTTCTTCAAATGCAGGCTGCTCATCCAATTACAGCGCGGCCTTCACAGACATGCTGGGGTAAAGGGAATGTTGTCATTTGATCGTTTACTTATCCTTACACGGCCTTGTCGCGTTTGTGATTCACCTTGTTGCTGTGCTGTTTTTCCACTTCCACAGAAGGCTGTCAGGCTGAATCAGACTGTTGACTGTGAGCCTCATGGGCCAGACAGAGCTTCACTCACAGCCTCCAGCGAGCCCAGTGTTGTTTTGCTTATTAAACCATGAGCCAGCAGATATTTATTTCTTGTATTCAGAGACTATTCTAACTTAATTAGTAAAACTGTTGGGAAAACTACAAAGGGTCCTGCTGGCAATTATTTCTTTGACATTTTTTGTCCTCCAACAACTTGGAATTGGAACCGTGACGGTATTACTATCCATTTTTGTTAGACAGCACAATCAGATGATAACAAAAGAATAAATTGAGCGAGTGAAAAACGTGCAATAGAAAATCATAAACAAACCTCAGTTCACCTTAACTACAGCTGGATTTTTCATCCTCTCCGCCTGCCTCTCTCAGCTTCGAGACATTTCCACCAATGATGGATAAAACCTGAACTTGAAAACTTGAAAATTATTTATGAAAACTGAGCCATGAGAACCAACCTTTACCATCGTTGATGCATTCGCACGTACACCAAATACTTTATTAACAGCAACAACAGCTAAACACTCCTGTTGACTAACGACGGCTGGAGATATGAAATAACTGTAAAACCTCTTAACTATTCAACCATATTTTCCTTACTTCTAGCAGCTGTAATCCTTATCAAACCCATTTTTTAAATGATAGCCATGATCATTTTTAGTACTTGATGGTTTATCATAAAGTTTTACATTGGTGGAGCCCAATCAGGCGACCCCTGACTTTGATTCTACCAATATGTTTGGTTTATAACTGAATATCTAGCAAGTAAGACAGTGTTAACATCCATTGTGTGTTGTTGTTGGCCCACATGTTTGTGAATAATATAATGTGTCATAGTTTCTGCATCCAAGTATTGTAAGGTCAGCTTGGGTCCAAGAAACTGATTCCATCATGAGAGTAAAGCTCTGAGAGGACATCTCAGAGTAACCATGCATATTTGTTCATGGAAACACAACACTACAATGCATCAACTATGCATTTGACCTTCAGGCGAACTTTAAAGAACCATAACAGGAGTGACTACACATCGGTGGTGTGCCAGTTGTCCATGTATAATACGTGTCCGCAACAGGATCTAACTGCTTAGAACCCAGTATAGACATTTGGTAGCCATGCTTGGGGCTAAAAAAATCAAGTACCCAAATAAATAGGGGAAAATATAATGTGTAAAATCTTGGAAAGAAAAGCGTCTGGACTTCTTTAACTTTCTGGAAGATGTTTCACCTCTCATTCGAGAAGCTTCTTCAGTTCTAAGAGCAAATGTTGGAGAGTCCCAGATTTTAAGCCCTATTGGGAGTGTACTTAAGAGCGTTATGGACTCCCTGTTGAAGCCTAATCACATGAGCCAAGGTGTGAAAACGGGTGTGGGTCACTATCAGCCAAGATGAGATCAAATCACCCACACCCATTTTCACACCTTGGCTTGTGTGATTATTCTCAGTAAGAGAATAATAATCCTGGTCTCAATATAAGGAATAATATTCATAAGATTAATATAAGCACTCATGTCAGCAAATTGCTGGAGAAACACCAGGAGAATTGGAGAATTGAATGTACAAAGAGAAAATTGTCTGCCACTGCCTATAAAACATCAGGACACAACCACAAGGTAATTAACAGATAATGCATGAGCACAAGCATGGTTAACGATGGTAACGATGTTAGTCACTTGTGTAGATTATGTTCTAGGCTTCACAAAGATGCTCCTCAACTCTAAATCAGGTCTTATAAACACACTCTCTGAGTAGAAATATTACAAATACTAAATCTAAGTGTTTCATGTCTGCGTTGTCCGTATGCTGGCTCCCTTAAGAACCACATTCCTCATATTCCCTTTTCATCTTAATTCTTACGTGGTGTCCACTCGCCAAGTCACAACAACAGTTACCTCAAGTTGCTTTATACTGTAAGGCAAAGATTCTACAATAATACAAAGAAAATCCCAACAATCAGATGGCCACCTATGTGCAAGTACTTGGCAACAGCGGGAAGGAAAAACTCCCTTTTAACAGGAAGATGTGATCCATGGTGATCCCTGGCCTGGTTCGACCAGAGGTGGTTGAACCAGGCCAGGGATCACCTGTCATCTGGTGTGACCGGTTGGACGTGAGGGGACAAAAGTCAGATTTTAAATTTCTATAACCAATCACTAGAGAAATGGGCCTAGCCTCTTAAATTTATTGTAATTTAAGGTTGACTGCAATGCTATTATGGTATAAAATATATTAAAATGTATGTATGTTTCAATGTCAACGACACTGATCATGGCCATGCTGTTGTTTGGCTAATGTTGAGTCCTCCTGTATTGGTCATTGGGTGAACCGTTTTTTAGTTTCCAATTAATCGGTCAGCTTGTTGCAGTGGACGAATTTAAAGATCTGTGTGGCGGGGCGTGGTCTGCAGTACCGCTGCGGGGGAGATGGACGCACCTGCACGGCATCGGCAATCACGCCACGTTAGCATAAAAAGCTGTTCCTGACTGTCGTTGTTGTTGTTGCTGGTGATGTGTGTGGCTGGCAGCTGTAGAGCTGCAGCCGTGTGTTTGTGACAGCAACCGTGAGAGTGCAGAGTAAAGGATGCTGAAAAGCATTGAAGTGTTGTCGGGTCCATCATTCTTTCCACAATCTAGATCTAAGTTTGGGGCGCATTCTTGGCTAATTAAAGTATATTAAATCCTAACTAACTATCAGTTCCTAGATCATTAATATGCAAATTGTCATGACCATTGATCTACAACCACTGATGGTGAATCTTCACCATCTTACAATGCTGTTGATCAATGGTCATGGTAATTTGCATATTAATGATCAAGGAACTGACCTCCCAGCCCACTGCTCCTTCAGTGGTGCTAGTTTCAGTCATTGTGTGAATGTACTGTTTATAATGTTGGGGAAACCTGCAGTCAGCTGAGACTGAAGAAGTCACTTGGATGAGTGACGAAACATTTCTCCCATTGAAAACGTTACGTCCAGATGAACACAATCAACTTTTTGAGATAATTAGTATAAACTAACACAGTCTGTGTAGTTTATGAGTGAAATAATGAGTGAAGACAAAAATAGAAGAGGGGAAAAAAAACATCCAGAAGAAACCCTTCTGAAGTCAGATCCTGCAGAGCTCTATTAGGTCCTCCTTCCTCTCATTTGGAAAGGTTCCCAGAGGGCACTATGCAGGGTTCCCTCCTTCTCTGGGAATGGCCTGGGAGAGTCAGAGGGTAGAGAGAGGGCCAATGTCAGAGCAAGGGCCCCATACCGTGAGAAAGCCCTCTCAGGACCACCACAATAAAAGCATGGAGCATCCCTTGGGACGCTGGTCCTAATTAACAACTTCAAAGTGAGTGGCTACAAGATTTCCTCAGGAGCTTGATGCACTCATGGAACAGACATGTAAGTGGCAGCACAGAGGATCATACTGTCAGCACAAGTTTTGTGTATGACGAAGTGCAGCTTGGTTTACCACTACTGCCAGCCACCCATAGAGTTAAGTGACTGTTCTGCTCTATTAGAGCATTTGTACTCTTACCCACAGAACAATAACTTAAAAATGTAAAACCATTTCTCATCTGTGCCCATCGGCGTCAGGGCTGAATAGCCTATAAAGAGGAGAGGAGGCGGCTAAATGTCTGTGACCTGGATGTGCGCTGCCTTTACACTTCTGTCATTTTTTCCAGCGATGACTTGTAATGCACATTTTTACCACAAGAGGTCAGTCAAGTGCTAAACTCTGGCACTTATGGCACTGTTTGTTAATCACCAATTATTTTGGACTGTGTAAGACATAGTTATCTGTATTTTCATTTTACATTCATACAAAATACATTTTTATATAAGCAAATGTGGAAATTTCAGGTCAGATCCCTAAAGACGCTGACTATATAATCTCTTTTCTAACCAAGACCAAGCCAAAATAAATCTAATATTCACTGTAAAAACAGTACAGCATTTTTTTGTGTCATGTGGAATATAAAACATCTGAGCAGTTTTCCAGAGCACTTCTGTTAATATGTGACTTTGTGTTCTTGTTACAGTGCAGCCAAGGCATTTCTTCAGTCTGCACCTAGTAAATGATTAGCTCCGCACATGTGGCAGCTGTCAGCCTCAACTGATTCACACAGGAGAAGGAGCTTGCAAAGGGTATATGAGCTCACCCTGCCAAATACAGGCAAAAAGTGGGAATCTGCAAAAGAGCTTTATGAATGTGAGCTTCGCTTTACTTGTTAGAGGTTGGTTGGAGCGAGCCAGTTTGTTCCTGAGTGTTACAAGATTCTTAACCATTAACTTTTTTTCCCACCTCTGTTTTTTAGTCAACAGAGCAAGAAATTTCCAACAACTAACAAACTGCTGTTACATTTTGATTTCAGGAACAGTGGGATCTGCAACAAGAACCACAGAGCTATAGTTTAAATAGCTCCGTTATACAAGTGTATATGTGATCTATTACTTAACACTCAAATAATAACTGAAATAAAATGTGCACATCTGATGTTTTCATTGAAATTCAGCCCTTTTTTTCCATTTGCCAGCTCAACAAAGGAGGTTTGGGAGACAAAAATCTGAAACAAGGATTGTTCAAACAATGTTGAACAATAACCATTTATCTTAGTATCGTTTATCTTTACACCTTATAAACAGGCATTAGGAAGCAAGTATTTGGGGTGGGGGTTTGGTTTCGTAGATGTAAACTGCAAAACAGGATTTACATAAAGTATAACAAACTGGAACATTTATTTTCTAAAATTCTTAACCTTTTTGAGCATCACCCCAGCTTGCGAACACCCGGGAAAGAACAGCCAACACATTGTCCTCCAACGTTCACGCCCACAGCAATACAGAGAAAAAAAGAGACCCACACTGACATGTGCCCAAACTCATGTACAAACTATATTTATCTTAACTATTATGTTTAACTATCACACAGATTTCAACACACTTTTCAGTAAACAGGAAGTTATACAATACGTGTAACACCACATGACAATCAGTCAGCAGCTTTTGACTGTCACAGCCAATTAAAATGTGAAAAAGGAAGAACTCTTTACAGTCTTTTTAAGACTCTTTGCTTACACCCTGAACTTTATATTTTTCCTCAGTTAAGCAGCTTCACTTTTGCAAAAAACACCAAATGCTAAGACTTAATTAGAAATAGCATGGTAAGGATTGGGACATAGCATTGTTATGCCTAAACCAACGCACACCCGATTTTAGTAATCATGCAACAGAACAAACTGCAACAGTACAAGTCATAGATTTCATTATCTGAAGTGTGATGACTGTAATGTTGGATGTAGACAACCGGCTAAGCACGTTGTCAAAATTGCTTTCCCCTCCCTGTCAGCTTTATTTACTGCCCCCT
Source organism: Benitochromis conjunctus (assembly GCA_015052645.1). Classification (NCBI taxonomy): domain Eukaryota; kingdom Metazoa; phylum Chordata; class Actinopteri; order Cichliformes; family Cichlidae; genus Benitochromis; species Benitochromis conjunctus. The sequence goes on from VOQK01018751.1 coordinate 15,620, forward strand.
TAAGGCAGCAATCAAAATCTGCATAGCACTCTCAGCTACAGCCCAGAAACTCATGAATAAAAGATAAACCAGGCTTGCAGGAGCAAAGTTAACAATGTGCAAGGCTACATCTTGACTTATCATCGTACTTCCATTTGAAAGAAGGAGCAGTTATATTTGTTTCACACTCAGTTCATCAAACGCGCCACATGTTGTAGCAGACCGCTGATGAATAATGCAGCGCTTTGCAGAGGAGCCTTGAGAGGGGACAGGGCATGGTCTCACTGGATTCCTTACTTTGAAGAGCCCCTTCTACTGATACAACTTCTCAAAAGACAGAACAATGCAAACCCCATTTCCAATGCAGTTTTCAAACCATCTTCCAGTCAGAGGAAGAACAGATGGTGCAGCTTGTCCTCTTGAAAAGCTTAAGTGGTCCTGTCTCCTCTATGCTGACTACTTCAAAATCTGCAAGCGGTACACACATTATCCCACTCAATCATTTCTGCCTCGGTAACGTATCTCTTTTAATCATTTAAACTTTACAGAAAATATAAACCTTGTCATGAAACCTTGATTAAAAAAAACAAAACCACTTGGTGTTTACAAGATCAAATACCCATTAAATATAATTAATGGGTAGCTGTAGATACTAATGCGAATAGTGCTGTGTGGCAACATAAGTACTGATGTGGCTGACAGCACAATTAAGATAGGAGCCTTTCAGCCATGGTAGCAAAAGAAAAGATGCACTGCATATTTCCTGGATATGGAGAGATTCACTGATATGCACACAGCTGCCCACTCAGTAACTTCTGTCATATTAAAAGACGCAGACATTGTCCTCAGCTATGGAAGAAAGCAGATTGGAGCCCACTGCCTGCACCAAGGTCAATAAGGCATGAAGGAAGGCCATGGAAGGGTCACACTGGACAGAGCTTCTCGTTCAAGACACAACAGTCCCTTACTCAGAAAAAGGACCCAACGCAGTAAGCGAGAAAGTGCAGCAGTGTGGCTTTCAACTGGATTTCCAGCAAAGTGCAGATGAAGCTTCCAGAAACTTTCCATGATAAAACAGGAATGCTTCCACAGAGGAAAAATGGTCCGTGAACAATTGGTGAACAGTCAGCTTTCATGACAGTCTGGCATAGTTTATAGGAAAACAGATGAAAATCATCATTATTAACGTAAGACTTACGCGCATGCTAAAATAAATGTGGGTAGTACAGACCTCTGGTACAAGACTAAATGTATCATTCAAATGTCAGTAATGAAAGTCGTTTCATTTTTAAAACGAGAACAACAGTACAAAACAACACATTCTTGTCTAGAGACTATGTGCCGTGCCCGGACAAAAATGAATGTTTAAATGCATGATGTACTGTACGTATTTCTGCCCTATGAATACTAACAAACAGATGCAGAAATTCTGAGAATCCAGGGAAGGGTTGAGCAGGGAGGATTTGAGGGAGAGGGCAAAAAGCTGCAGACACACTGTAAGCCCTCCAGAGTAATCGCATGTGGGATACTCCTCTGAAATCTCAGAAATATTTTCAGGGACAAAGACGCATTCCTGCGGTAATATACGGACCCCTTCAGATCTGCAACCAGCCAACATACCTTTTTTTGTCTCATATTAATTCACACAGCTGTGCATGCACATCCATCTACTCTCCAAACTGGAAAGACAGAATATTTGGACAGCAACAACTAACGATACCTTAACTTAAAGGACTGAGGAGGTTCCCACGCAGATAGCTCAGGATACCTTGAAATGTCATCTAATCGAAAACGTGACTAAGATCGAGCAGGCGTCCCAGGAATTTCGGAATGAAACAATACATGAGTAATGCTGCCCATCACCATGATCCACACTCACTTTCAACCTGCTGTGTCAACAGGGCCAGCCAGCTGGAATGCAGCAGCTACTGCCAATACACAAAGATCAATTCTGTGGCTCTGTAGCCAGTTCTTTAAAATACCACTTCAATGTTAGCTTCAGCATTTCAGACTGGCGTGAGAGCACAAGATGATACACAGCTGATAAAAAAAACACAGTGATAAACAACTAAAATGTTTCTTAGAGGATTTTTTGTTTTTGTTTTAAATGTCACACAGCAGGAAAATTGCTTAATTGTGACAAAAAATACTGGTTCCAACTAAAGACTCCAAGCTACTCCTCAAAAACATGACAAATAAGATCTCCCACAAAAAGAAACCCGGTTATTAAAAATGACTTGCAAGATTAAATTCCACTTAAACATGCATGTTTTCTGTCCGTGTCATAGATGACCCACATTGTTGGTTTGCTGTCAACCTAGACATCGGTGCTCTGAAAACAACATGTCAGGTTGCACGACGCCACACGTCAGTGCACACCAGATCATAAAGAGTTCCACCTGCGTACACGCTTGTACTGGAACATCCACCCAACAGCATCCTTTGTGCGCCTTTTACATCATCGCAATCAAAAACAAGCCTTGTGTTTTGCCCTTGCCTCTGCGGCGATACAAAATATTACCCACACAAGGCTGCGTTATCTGACTGATCTGTTACTGTGACTGAGAGGAGAACTATGCTGTGCGTTACCATCTGATGACCAACGTTTCTTAGCAATGAAGCTTCTGTTATGAAATGCAGCCACCCTTTGATCCAGCGACGGAGTGCTCACGCCTGCATGAGTGAGCGGGTCTCGTAGTATTTACTCGTCTTTGTTGTTATGCGTGCCCTTTCTTAGCCTCTGGGGAATCGATTTAAGTCTCCAGGTATTTAAAGACAAAGGAAAGAGGTTAGAGGCCCTGGAGGAAGCTGAAGGCGAAGGGCTCACCTGGTTACAAGCAGCTATGTTTAAATGAACAGAGTGCTTGTAAACCTGTCAAGTCAAGACATTCATTGATGCGTTTTGTTTACACTCTGGGCCCAGCTCTTCTTACATAACTGAACCTATTGCTTATCACCTACCTGTATTTGTTATAGTCAGTCAATACCAATTATTTACCACCTCTGCACCCTTGACTACCTGTTGGATAAAGGTCAAGTTTTTTCTTTTCTGCAGTGATACACACAAGCACACCCTGTTTCCGGTACATGTGTCTTTAAAAGCCCGTTACCATTGAATTCCACTTTTATCTATAAATAAGTGAGAAACCAATAGAGATACCAGCTGATTTGAAAAAGACAATCAGCTTATCCCAATCAAAACAAGACTCTTACTACCTTGTCAACATATCATCCTGCAATCACAGTCTCATATTCACACACACATGACAGAACTTATTCACTCCATGTTTTGACTACCACCTTGCTTAGTCAGTATTCCTCTCAATCCTGGAAAAATGACAAATTCGTTTAAAAAAAACAAAAACAAACGACCAAAAGTCTCGACTAATTGTCTGAACTGTCACTTCTATCCTAACAAGTTTCCTACCTCCAGCAATCTTCTTGAGTAGTTGCTGCCTGGCAATAATCCTGCCCAACCTGTAGCCGGAGCGTCTGCGGTGATGGTCCATTCTCAGGTATATATCCTGAGTCTCAGGGGTCATACTCCGGAGGCACTCACTGCCTGTTGACTCGGGAAGCTCCCAAAACATAACTGTAATATTTTTCTCCAAACAAGCCCCTTTCCCCTGGCTGATACACACTCAGCCACACAGGGTCTGACCAACAGAAAACTTCACATACATGCGCGAAAAGCCTAAAGTGAGCAGAGAGGGAGGGCACAGCGGAGGCTATGGGGGGGAGGAGTGCCAACACTTCAGCCTGTCTCTGCAGGCCATGTGACCACAATGAGACCAATTGCAAGCAGGCAGTGGGAGTACTGCCCACCTTTCTTAGCTGAATCCAATGTCTGTGTGAATACTTGTCAACTTCCCCCTGCTCTGGAGGGAAATATAAATACCACTGGAATGCCTATGAACTGAGTAAGGAGAGCAGGAGAGGATGAAGAGGGGTTTGGGAGGGCTTACAAAAATAGTGGCTTTCAGACCCTCCCTGTGCTAGAACAATACTTGTGCTGTTGCAGGTCACAGAGGCACCAAATTTACTGCACGAGAAATTCTTGGTGTCGTTTTCGAGAAAACTGCGGAAAGGGAATGAGAGCGAGAAGTTGTTCTTGATTTGAGAAGTCTCATTTCTGCTCACCCACCCCCACCACATAACAGCCTCTCATAACAGCCAGCCACAGGAAGTGCTCTCAGTAGGCTGCCTATAAAGTGTCAGCTACTCAGAGGGAAAACAGCTTTAAGTTGGAACACAACTGACCTAATTCCACTTTACTAAACCGAAAAGTAAAGATCGATCTCCAGCAAGTATTTTATTCAGTTCTGATGATCAAAACTAAAGGCTTCACCTCCCTGACACGATAATGTTTAGTCTCACTTTCGTACAATCTGACTAGTATCGTGTAATAGTTCCTCATAATCGCAGCTGTTGTAGCTGGTACACAAAGGCTTAATGAGCTTTCCATTTTCTGCCATGGACCAACAGACATCTATCAAACTATGACTTTAAATAAAGCTGTTTAGAACAAAAGGAAAAATTAGGTATTTATGGGACAATGGCTACAACTTATTACAACTTTTTTTTTTGCATATACCCCCCTCCCCCATTTAATTATTTATTTATTTACATGCAACTCTGCAAGCTCATTTTCTTGTAAGAGATTCTACGACAGTAACAAAATAACTGCTAAATCAATGTACAATGCACTAAAATAAAGACAATCAATCACATGCTGCCTTAAACACATTCTTTGTGATTCCCTTATGCTTATTAATGATATAAAAACACATCCCATGCAGTCCTGAAGCTTTTTAGAAGCTTGTGAAAAGGTAAATGTCCTATCCCAGTGGGATCAGATATTAGCTGCTCTTTGAAACTGTTAGGTTGCACCAATGTATGGGCAGTGTCTGTGACAGCTCGGTGCATTCTCTTTATTTGCGCTCTATCCAAGCGGCTCCACACGGCTCATTATTTCCAGTACTGCAAACACATCTCATTTGGACTATTATTTGTGGAAAATATCCCAAACCCATTCTCCAGAAACTAAACAAAGCTCATCATAAAAATGACATTAGAAGGCTGGATTTTTTTTTGACTCAGCCTCCTTTGCAGGTTTTACAAGTAAAACCAAAAATGAATCCCCTCTAA
>VOQK01018753.1:1788-12941 GCA_015052645.1 Benitochromis conjunctus
TACCTAATGTAATAAGATAAGACTAATATTCAGTGGGATGATCTTGCTGCTGACAAGCTGAATTTACAGAGTACAGATATATGCTGTGCTGCGGGTAATCTGTTCCAGCTGAAACTCTGCTCCCCTGAAGGATCACGTATTTAAGGAGATGAATTCAAAGAGCCAGAGAGACAGAGCTGAGATGTGCTCGCGTTCATAATCCTTGGTTCTAAAATGAAATTATAAATATGAGTTAGAATAAACTATTAATCACATCTATTGCTCATATTAATCAGCTTCTACCTCTTCTTCTTCAAGCCATAGTGAAGTGTAGTCTCCTGCAAAAGCTGTTCGCTCACTGATGCCACCTTTCCACTTCTAGATGCCAACCTGAGCGTTTCTATGGCAACAGCATTATCCCTAATTGATGAAAACTCACTAAAGCTTGTGGGTAGCACAGTGTTTCACAAACAAACTCTTAAATAACATCAAATTGGAGTTCTAATGACTAATGGCTGCTACAAGAGCATGAAGTGTGTGGTTGTATCACGAGCTCATAGCTCAAGTCTGCTGTTGCTAATGGGCCATATTCATTAAGCTTCAATTGTTTTATTTCCGTCACGAAATGATCTTAAAAAACGTTCTGAAGAAAAAGTGGTTTAGCTGAGAACGTGCTAACTGACAGATTTATTGGTTCTGGATCAAATAAATCATACTTTTTTTTTGTTCTTTGTCAAAACCTTTCGCTCATTTTTACAAAACCGATAATCTGTTCCACATTTATGCCAAACAGACAGCAGGTAGAAGGAGAGCAGAATGATTAAATTCAATGATCACTGCCAGTTCTGGCTTGGCTGCTGGGGTTTCACGTATTTGTGAGTCAGACAAATGCAGATATTTGCTCCTTTTTTCTTTTCTTTTTTCCTCCTGAGCAACACAAATGTTTGTAGCTTAGGTAGACCGTGATTAAAAGTGAAAATTATTGCACTGTCCACACTGACTGACAGGCCTTTGTGTTGCCTCCTATATTCAGCATGTCTCCCTGTGAGATTTCTATCCACTGAAAATGAGTCATTCAGAAAAGCTCGTCCGCATCAACCAAACCACCATTTAATCATTAACTGACCACAGTTCAAATTCACAGGCACAAATATTGTGTACTCACTACATTTTTTTTGTGTTGCCTCATTATAAAATATAAATAGTGTCTAAAATGTTGAAAGCTCCTCTCCCGATGCATGTCAAATAAATCCTTAGCCTCTAAAACGCTGTAATAAAAGTCAGCATGAGAGAGCCGGTTGTAAAAATCTATTCCTATCAATTTCAGCTTTTCTAATTTCTTTTTTTTCTCTATGCAAGGTTCAAAAATGGCACGGGAAGGGTATTTTCTATGTTATGAGAAACAGCAATTTATTTATGTGTTTATTAATCTATTTAACTTTAAAAACTGCATAAACACTTAAATCCAGCAGCTGTGTGTGAGGTCATTTCTTTGCACTACACACAGCATGCCTACACTTTTATCGTAGGCTACCCTCATCTCTTAGATTCCTCCTCTGCACACTCTCTTACACACTTACATCCCCATACAGGAAAACGGCTGACTCATCACCACTTCATTACTCAGGTGAGCTATGAGTGTGTTTACACACACACTGATTGATATTAACCCTCTTTGTTGAAATCTTCTACACCAGCAGACAGTTTGCCAGGCAGTGGGCTGGTCCACTTGCAGGATCGGGCTGGTGGAAGGCGGTGTGTGTGGAGCGGACTGACCAAAAAGCTCACAGTGCCCTCTACTGATGGTTGGCAGTAAAAATGTTCCTGTTATAACAATCTTTCCTCTCTCCGCCACCTATTTTTTTTCTTCCACTGTGTTTGAAAACTTAGGTCTTAAGATTTTTGCAATATATAGAAGATCTTTAAGAAATACCACTGAGCTTAAACTGTACTGGGTGATTATAAAATAGTTGATGTGAAGAAATGATCTCTTTTAAACATGGTTTCTTGTTCCTGGAGCCATCTGTCACCTGTCCATCTCCAGCATAGGGATTTTATGCCACGGTGGGCACTGCTGCTCATTCCTGTCATGGTGCTTCTTCTCTGTTCGTCATATGGACGTGTGTAACTATCTATACGAGCTATAGAGGTTTTAACTAAATGCTGCCCTTGCAGGGAACCTACGGCAGAACTGTGGGTTGCTGGGTGAGTGTATGTTCCCCTCCTTCCTGTCTCGGGTGCCTCCCTGTCTTCTGTAGAGCCAGTGGTTTGTGAGCAGCTGACTCCACTCAGCAATCACCATCACAGATACATAACCCTGGGGGAGACAGCGGTGCCAGCGGGCTATTGTCTTGACAGCATTTGGTCTGTGTGTAAGAGTATGTTGGACTGGCGTTGTTGATTTATCCTTTCTTAAGACCATCACCTGTCTTCTTGGAAAAAGACGTTTTGCTGACTCTCTACATTGTTAATAAAATCATACATTTTTCCAGCTCCAGCTCCTTAGCCCCCTTCCATCTTTGCTTTTCCCCAGTTTCTGGACATTTGGCACATTTTTTGTAAGTTATTATCCAAGCAAGAGAATATTTTTTAAGGTTGCATTAAAATCAACACACATCACTCCAGCGTCAAGCCAAGCAAAGCCCAAACAGCAAATGATCTACTTTTACATTACATGTCGCAGCAAGATTAAATGAAAAATTGCTTCATTATATCTGCTCTTGAATATTTCACTGTACACATTTCTATTTTAGAAACGGAGACCTTGATGGAACAAATAATCGTCAAGGTTTGCCTTCATTTCAAAGTCATTTCAAAAGCAGCTGTTACATTTTTCAAATGGTGTTTAACTCATTTGCGACTGAAGGCTTTTCATTTATCTTTCTCGAGCTCACTTTCACTTTCAAATCACATTAACTAAAAAATATTAAACAGGCCAACACATCAATTTCCCTTCTCTTAGAAGAGATGAAAAGGTGCAGTGTCATTTGTAATGAACTCAGGGGACAATAGGTGTTCGGGGAGTCTCTTACCATTGATGTCAGCCATCACTACAAGCATCAGAAGGACAATGATGACCTCTTGACCTCTGACCTTCCTGATTTAATGGGGTCCCTCGGAGGTTGCGGCAGAGCCGAGGGGCCGTAAATTGTGATTCCAAATGCAATCTGAGGAGAACCACCGTCAATGAGAAGGTCACCGGAGTATAAGTGATATGAGGACAGATATGGTGTATCTCAGTGTGCCGATCATTAAATCATTGGTATTGTACATAAACTGGATCCTTAGAAACATCATGAAGGCATGAAGCATATTTGCATGTCAAAAACGTATTGATAATAATTGAACCACTCAGGTTTAAATTCTGTCTGTAATCAATGCTTCAAGTTTTCTGATTCCTGATCTTATAATGTTAGACGTGTTTATTTTTGAGAAAACATTTTGTTCTATGAAAACCACGTCTTTCAACTTGTGAAAGATAGTGGATAAATGTTTAGTCTTAGCATTTGTTCATGTTCAACTCTCTCAAATGCTGTTTTATGACATCATTTCCTGTTGTCTCCTCTCCTGGGCCCTTTTCTAGAAATGAGAGAGGTGTACTACAGATAAAGTTCCACACAGCCAGGTTTTCTTTGTGTTTGCTGGCTTGAAAAAAGCTAAACTCCCAGTCAGAGATATCAAGTACCACTAGGGTGGTTAGCGGCACTTGTTAACCCGGGCTTTCTGCTTCAGGTTCTGTGTGGGCTCCCATGAAAGAGGCCATTTGACATGTCTTTTCTCTCTTCACCAAAGTGACCGACTGAGTGCCGCCTACTTCAGAGACATTGCCAGAGGAACAGATAAAGATATGAAAAGAATACAGTCGTCTTAAGTCTGTTGCTGTATTTAATTTATCATTCAGTGTGCTCTTAGCAATATTTCATTGTATTATAAAACACAGTTTTCACAAAACCTGCTTTCCGGAGCAGCAGCCAGGTCTAGTGAATACTCTTAACCCTGTGACTAGAAGAGCTCTGGGTTTAATGTTTCCCAGAAAGAGCTAAAGTCTGAACAAGCAACCAGGGAAACAACTTACAGACTGTAACAAAATCAGACTTTCTTTCTGACTCCTTCCTCGTGCTGCACCTGAAGCAGCTCATCTTAAAACACATTCATTTGCACACATTTATATATAAAATTCCCTTCATATGTTGGTTAATCATTTCACACATTTAGCATGATCACTTACATCGATGGAAGGACCGAGACAACGATCACTGGATTCATTATTACCTCAGGCTACATCTGTCTAACACTGGGACTAACTCACGAGTTAGTAAGAAAATCTTTGCTTAAAGACCTTTACGCAGTGAGCGCACACAAGTCAGCATCCAGCGATGATGAGCTGGTCCCGATGTTTCTAAACAGGAAAAGGAAGAAACAGAGATTATGGATTCATCCAATTAAGGTAACAGCAGGGAGAATTTCATGGTTTCAGCCAGGAGTCGAATCACGACCACTTCTGTCTGTATTTCAGGATGTCAGTGGTGCAGTGACTGTTGTTGGCACAATTGGGACCACATCTGAGAAATCATTTCAGATCTGTTTATTCACATGCAAAATAATCTAAAATATTAAGTTTGATTGGAAAAAATGAATGCCACTAAATTCCTCCTGCAAATTCACCAATGGCAGCATTAAGAGCCCAAAAATGATTTAAATGCATGAAATATTCGCACAAACTTTACTCGTCTGGTATGTAAAGGCCTTTTTTTGAAACAGGGCCCTGCTCATGTTGCAGTACATCGTCACTGAGCACACTGCAAGCCCCCCCTCTTTACTTTGAAATGAGACGTACATCGGTCTGAAGGATCACATGCATGTCCATGCAGTGTGGTGGTCTGGTCAGCACTCAGGGTTAGCGCTTATCATCTTCCAGTGCCATTGGGTAAAATAAAGAATACAGATGTGCACAGTGTGTTCATCAGCATCAGTGTATCCTGATGTAATGTGCAAAATCACCAAATAGTCCCCACACGTACTGTGGGTAGAGATGATAATTGAACTAAAAGGGCTCTTTTCCATCAATTAGAAAAGAACCACACGTCCACTGGTGAAGAGGCAATAATGCTTTACTGTATAAGCCCATTTGTCCACAAGTGTCTACACAAGTGAGTATGTGTTTGAGTACCTCTCACCTGTGTGATTTTTAGCGTGAAGGGTGCTTCAGTCAACTGCTGCTCATTCCCAATGCTCAGCTCACTCGGAGCCTCATTTGACTGAACGCTTGGCTGCCTGAACAGGTGGCGACATCGAGAGCCAAACCAACCATGTAACCCTCCACTGGGCCTCCCACCGTGCTTCTACAGCTTCACATGGAGGATATGCTGTACTACAATGCCATGTGTTAGCCTAGCTATCAGAGAAGCAGGCTTTAACATTAGATCTGATGTGAAACGTGTGCCCCGTCTACAGCCTGCTGTGGTATTCTTTACTTACCGATCATTTGGCAGCATCCAGGCTGTTGCATCCTTTCTGATTCTTGCACTGATCATTTGCTGCCTTACAGATTTTGAAGTCCAAATTCAATTCCAAAGTATTATCAGCTTTAAAAATGATTTTTGATATGTTATTTTAATCACAACATGGAAAAATACTGCAGCCATAGTTGTATATTAGTGTAAGCAAAGCTGTTACGTGTGGTAAAATCAGGGGTATTTTCACAAGCAGCATTGTTAAGTTGCCCTTGCACAGGCCTTTCAGCATCCAGCAGTCTGTGGATGTAAGAAGAAGACTTAAAAATAATTCCTACCAAATATAAATGGTTTATCCTGCTGTTACACAATGCAGGGCAGGCAATAAATATAAAGTGGTGCAGTCCATCTTCCTGTCTACAAACTAATGAGGGGGGCGGTTATTAAAACACACACACGCACACACACACAGCACAATCCAGCCACTGTTGGTGTATGTCCATAAGCTTAACCCATAGTACCTTCACTCTGATTGCTCTGTAGTCCGCATGAAGGCTTATTTAACGTCTTCACCATGAAGAGCTGTGTGATTAAGAATAGTGAAAAAGACACAGTGAGTGGTATATTGAATTTTTTTAATGTATCTATTAATTTTTTTTAAATGCAAACTCCAGATGCAAACACATGGACGCTCATTTGACTGATCTACTCTGATATTTTGTGTGACACGCTGTAAAAGGTTTAAGCTGTGGTGACTTTTAATGAAGCCTTAAACACTAGATTACTAATTAACATGTTAATATTTTTATCTTGCTTTCTGGTTACTGTCACGATATATTGTGCGTTTGTCGACACATCCGTGCACGCTCTTGTGAAGAGGGGAAATGTAAAGGATTATAGCAGTAAAAGACCACCACACAAGTGAACATAAGCACACAGGCAGGAGCTGCATTGGCCTTTTGTAGAGACTAAATTACTTCAAAAAAGGTCATGGGTTGACATTTATCGAGAAAAACTATATAAACAGAGCCTGACACCATGAAAACTGGATCTGGTTTTATCAGTAAGGATCTGAAGAAGAAGCAGAGCTTTGAACTTAAGCTCAGGCGTCTTTGTTCTGGCGCTGCTTGATTAAACACAAATGTTTGGCGGAGTTGTAAGAGAAAATAAGTGTATCGTGGCGGGGAAGCCCGCTGTGTGCGTGCTGACGTTTGACCCGAGGGAATATGGGCACAGTGGCAAATTCCTTTTGAGTGACGATTTCACAACACGACTGAAGTAACTCTGGAGTTGTCATTTAAAGTCAAACACTCAGCGAGACTTTTTAAAGAAGCGATGCGTTAAGAGTATTCACTGCATAATTTGGCTCGGTGGACGTCAGCAACTTATTTAAGCACACGTGACAAGAAAATATAGTGACGTGGAATTTTTGGCAGTCAGTGGCACATCTGCTCGATACATCTGCAGTCTGGACTGAGCCAAACACAAAACTGTCCACCTGTTCTATTCATAAGACATTACAAATATTCAGATTTCAGTCACTTTCATCTTTTTGTCGTATCAAAAAACCGTCTACCTAATTTCTTCTGTTTCCTCTTATTCTATGTTACATTCAAAAGTGTTGATGCTTCATCACACTCCTTTTAGCCGGTTTATGCACAAAAACAAGGCTTCACCTGTGGTTACGATATTGAAAGTTTAATTACAATGAAGCGGTTTTACCTGAAAGCTGATTAGTTTAGATGCATTGTTGTTTTAGCGCTCAGGTACAGACGCAGGAACACTGACGGTCTGACAGTTAAATGTGGTTTCTGTGTGTGTGCGTGTAAATGTGTGCTTATCTTTTGAGACAGAATATTTAAATTATAAGTCCTGTAAGAATAAAAAAGTTGATTATTTTCCTGTATCTAAAAAGAAAAAACAACATCTTTAGACAGACGTGCTTTTTTCTCTCCACTGTCATTGAATAACAAATGGATGACTCAACCCAAAAAAGCCTTGTGCTGCATTGCCGTCATTGCAGACCCATCCAGCACCTGTTACAGTAGATGACTGACACTTAGCCCGCCTCTGTGTTACTGAGCAGTTATCCTGAGCATTTGTTTGTAAAATATTCATGTTTATGTGTATTACATTTTATTTCTTGTCACTGCATTATGACACAATGTCAGGTTATAAAGTAATGATGCTAAGATCTCACTGTAAAAGACTGAATTCCTGAGAAGTTTTCAGATTCGCCTCGATGCTGCTCGGAGAGTCGAGCATCATTTCCAGTTACATTTTAATGCTCGTTGTCATCAGTTCATTTGTGTATAAGAAATCAGTTTGAATATCTAACAGCAGACCTATTCACACAGCAAGAAAACACACCAGGCTTGTTATAGAAGACTTGCTCTGATAGCTTGTTGATTTTGTCAGTCTGTTGCTGTTCATTGGTTGTTGTTTGGTTTTGTCCTGTTTGAGTTTGATGGTTTTATCTTCTGTCTTATTTTTGTATGTATTCCCCATTTTCTCTTCACTCATCTGTGATTTTCCGTCCAACATATTCTGTCTGTCACATAGAGTTCATGTTGTTTATGCCAAATTATGATCCTACCACCAAATGTCACAGCAGAAATCGAGACACGTCAGACCAGACCGACATTTTTCTTTTGTCCAATTTGTAGAATCTGTTTCCTGTTTTGAGCTGACGAGCGCAGCGCCCAGTGTGGTCTTCTGCTGCTGTATCCCAGTTGCTTCAAGGTTGTGCGTTCAGATGCTCTTCATTCTCATTTTTCTAATCAGTGGTTAGTTTAGTTACCGGGGCTCTCCTATCAGCTCGTAGCAACTGGAACTTTATAGTTCCACCGCAGCAGAGCCACGCCCACAGCATCCACAGCGTCCACAGCATCCACAGCGTCCACAGCATCCACACTCGTGTTATTAAGGAGACCAGTGTAAGTGCAGTCACGTTGTACAAGCACATTTCCTCACCACCTTTCATCACAGTCGAGGCACAGTGACATGCCACGGTAGTGTTGTCTTTGTCTGGAGTCCTGTTTCTGCTTGGTTTTATGTTTTCTTTCATTCAGTTTTATTTTTATAGACTTTGTTCTTTTGGGGTTTTTAACTTTTCTCTCTGTGTCACAGCCTACATGACAACATAATGTTTTTATCTGAACTAGAATCTGTCTTTACCGACATTAATAAAACCCACAGCATGCTGATATTTTATCCCCCCCATTTATATGAAATACATATGATATGATTTTTTTTTCTTGAACATTGTTTAAATACATTTGTATTTGTACATATCAAACCTGTGTAGTCATTGCTTTAGTGAAACAGAGAGGTAATTCAGGAGGAAAAGTTGTAGAAAACTGGTTTGTGACGTACAAAGAGCATCGACAAACTTTTGAAAGAACAAATCCAGCTGGATTGATGCACCTCACTACTGTTGTTACCTCCAAACAGCAACTAAAAAGTTCAAACTGAGAAATTAAAGATGGAGTCAGTCGTGTGTGAGAGGTTCTTAAGCCTGTGTTTGTGTGTACGTGCATCCTTTGTGTGTATGTGCTAAGTCAACTAGGCAGAGCAGCTGCGGTCAGACTTGTGCCTGGAATCACAAAGCAAAAAACAGATAAAGGAGCAACTCAATTGCACAACAGCGTTTGGTCCCAAGCCAAACGGCAACTTCCAGGAGGCTCTTAAGCCTCTTACAGGACTGGCTTTCCTCCCTTCCCTATCCAACTTTTCATTTTTCTTTCTCTCTCCCTTCAGCTCCTTCTTCATTCATCCATCTCTTAGCTGAGACAGTGTCGACAGCAAGGGTACACATCAACAAAGTAAGCCAAGCATGATAGAGATAGTGGATTTACAAGACGAAATTGCTGAAAATCAATCAAATAAAATTTCACAGAGGTAGAGGAGGGGAAGTAAGGGGGCCCTTGAGTATGCTCAAACATAATTGTATGTTAGAAATAAAAAATAAACATCAAACAGGCAAGCTGTGCAGCCGAGGAAAATACGCACAAGGTAGCGGATAGGGAATTGGCTCTGATGAGTGAACTTGTTCGCCTTGAATTTTACTAACTTGTTTCTTAAGGGAGTTTCAGGCTGCCTGTGATCATTTTAGGGACAAGTACACAGCTGCGTTTGGCAGTATCACAGCTTTTTGCTCCTGAGTGAGGCAACGAGCAGTCAGACATGTAAGAGGAAGCACGTGTGTGCGTGTGTGCACGCATGTGTGTTTGTGCGTGTTCGAGCACATATTGCATGTTTGTCTTTTCATAAAACACAAAGGCTTCTTCCGTGCTTGAATTTTGTTTAAGATTTAAGGTGGCGGCAGCATCTTCTGTCTTTCTTGTCAGCAACTGGCAGAGATTGTAAGCCTCCATCCACCCAGGCAGACAGAGTGATTGCTTTGCCACCGCCTGTCTTCACACAGCCGGCTTGTAGCCAAGCCCTCAGCAGCCACGGGTCTTGTCACAGTTAATAACATTGCCCCAAAAAGATTTTTAACTGACTGTGCCTGCCATAAATTCACCCACCCAACAATTATTGATTAAATGCTTTCTCCTTAATAACGATGAGGTATAAATCCCCCTAGCCTTAAAAGACAAGGAGCGTAATCTAATCAAAGACCTGCTTACCTCCATCCCTGATAGTTCTTCAGAAATAATAGTGATTTCACTCAAAGGAGGAATGCATATCAGGAGATGAAGTGGGTGATGAAAATTGTAGGGGAGAAAACAACAATGAAATACAGGCAATGTGCAAGTATGAGGGCGAGAATATAAAGGAGAGGACACATCCACAACCCACACTGCCGGCTCCTGGATTAATATTCCTCCTGATTGATATCAGCACAGTGCTCTGTCGTTTCCACAATCTTGTTGTTCCTTAAGAATAACACCATAAGAACAGGAAGCTGTTGGGTTAACGTGATAGGCTTGGAGAACAGAAGTCTCTATGCGTGCAGTTTGTCATTTTTTTGGGCACAATTACACGCCAGCAGTGGCCAGAGCAGCGTCCAATAAAGCTTTTAGTTAATGTTGCACATTTGTGAGTTGTCATATGCCTCCCACATTCACAGCTGTTCAAAGTTTTACTTCATTGCTATCTGAGACTCAGCTGTCTTGACTAAAGGCTGCAGATACCACACGAATGCTTTGAAGTTTAGTGACTTCAGCATTTAGATTGTAGCTCAGATTGATCGTTGACTCCAAGATGTTTCCACGTTAAAGCATTTCACCTTCTCTATAGATATACTGTAGTTTTCTTTGGGGTAGTTTTGGTTTTTGCAGCATCTTCTCTGAGCCTTTCAAATTATTATTCCTTCCACATTACCAGGAGAGAAAAAAGCCGTTCTCTCATGATTCAGGACAACACTTTTCTGAGAAATGTATCTACAAATTGGAATAACAGGGTAATGAGGTGGAGATATGGGTAAGCACTCAATCATTGAGCTGTGCTACGCTGTGGTCCCCTGATCATCCTCTCTGCTTACACACTACAGTAGGTGGTCCACAGCATTCGTCTTAACTTGTCTGACCATCCAAGAGTCCATAAAGTGAGATGAGTCAACCACACAGTCTTTGTGGGCTTAGTGGATGCTGATTAATGAGACCTCGTGGGATACTGGAGAGAAGGGGAGGTGTGGAAAAAAGATGAGAAGGGGGTGACATGGCTGCTGAGGATCTGAGTGATCACTGGATGGTTTTCCCGAGGGGGGGGGGGTAG
>VOQK01018756.1:2509-14126 GCA_015052645.1 Benitochromis conjunctus
GTTCCTCCTGCACTTCTTCAAAAGGGGAAATGTTCACCAATACTGGCGAGCCGTTCATGGTTTACTCTGCTACTTGCAGAGAAAGAGATGGAAAGAGGTCACCTTTGTCATCATCTGAAAACACGCGAAACATGAAACATTAAAAAAAATAACACGGCTTGTAGCTTCTTTCCTAAAGCCCAGACTCAAATAACTTTATACATCTTAAGAACTTCTCTTTACCTTATATATACCTCTGCCTTGGTTTCATTGCAAGCTCTTTTTATCTATTTCTCCTCCTTGATCATATCCTGTACGCTCTCATTGTGGGTTCCTGTGTACAGGTCATCATGCTGCTGGCATTTGTGTCCAAGCAGGGCCTAGTAGTATGGCCTTTACCACCCCTCACTGGGTCTCCCTTCACCATCAGGACTCCCTACTGTGATTCTTAACCCACCAAGTCCTCTTCATCTGCGTGCACATCAATGAGTGTGTGTGTTTTCTTGTGTGTGTTGGTGTGCTTTGGGACCATCCTCTGTGTACAGTGTCTGTGTGTTTAAGCCATGTCCAGATCAGCCACGTTCATGCTTGCCTTTAGCCTGTGAGCACAGTAGGGAACATGGTATGGAGCGAGCCTCTTTCTCTGCTGGATACAGGGTGAGCAAATACAGTTGCTGTGGGCTGGCGGGGGTACTGGAGTATGTTACAGTGGATAGCTCACTATGATGTGATAAGCTCAACTCACAAGGTCTTTTCTGTCATAGTAACTTGAAAATATGTCTAAATATGTCTTTCTTATTTAAAAAATATAAATAAATTCAATTATCAAAGGGAAAAATGTTTCTGCTTTTTAAAAAAAAAAACTATACGTAGATTACTTGGAATTATTTTATCCTTGACTTTCTGGAACGAAGAATTTTGGAAGAGCTGATGTGTTTAAAAAAAGAAAGTGCAAAGCCTCATTGTTCTGCTTCTCAAACACGCACTCGCACACACACACACACACACACACACACACACACATATAGGCATACTCACCGTCCCTGCAGCCATGGGAATGGAGAATACCGAGGTTCAAGGTCATTTCAAGTATTCTGCACCCCGGGGCTCTCCATTGTCAGTGCACCACCTCCTTCTGCTCACGCATCCACTCAAATTCACATACGAGACATTGTATGCAGGTATTCATTCTACATACAGCTATTCAAAAATGCACAAACATCTGAGGGAGGAAAGTGTCTGTCAGGTGTGAACATGACACTTTGTAAGTCCACTCACATATACAAGCAGCTGCATGTGTGACTCTCTGGTGAAGGCACAATTATCCATGTTTGCTTCTGTACCAGAAAAGAATAAAAAGGTATCGCTAGCTGACAATTGCTGGTTTTTGGCATCATTTAGCCATTGGAATAATCATTGTTTGGCATCATCAGATTATATATATTTTGGTTTTCTATTAAGTAAAGGAGTGGGGCTGCTTGGAAATGATAGAGGCATTTTTTTTAGAATCAAACTGAAGGTAAGGAAGCGAGAGAGAGCAGCAGTGGGTGTGATTAGCTCCTTTGTTGGAGGTCTGTTGAGCTTCATTGGTTCCAGAGAATAGGTTCCTAATGAACCCAGCCAAGCTTGGACCAAACTTTGTGCTGAAGACAAACTAAGTTATGGTGGTCTGGCAGAGCGCTGGGGGTGAGCCGACTGATATACAACGTCTGGACATATGGTCCCCCCCCATTAGGGCCTCTCCCAGCCACTTTCCCATGTCCTGGCTTCTGTGCATGTCTGTGTCCTTTTGTGTGTGTACACGCAGATTGGACGCAGAGTGAGGAAGAATATTTATAGTGTGCATTTTTGTATTTCTTTGGTAACTCATCAGAAAAGGGAAACAGGAGAGAAGAAACAGAGGGATTCGGGGGCACGGGTGTGTGTGTGTTTGTGAGGGGGGGTGCTGGAGAGAGAGGCTGGTTGATGCTTACTGAAAGCGACAGAGGAGAGAGGGCTGCAGGCTTTGTCTTTCCAGCTGACCCCAATACAGAATCCTTTCTGACACGTCCTACAAGACATGGAGTAACTGAGTAAATCAGGCCAACCTGGCTTTTGTGTAGCATCAGCTACACCATAACAGATGTGCGTTTATCCATGCATGTGTAGGAACATGTAAGGAGGAGGTGCAGGTGAGTCTCGTGGTGGTTTGAGCCTAATTGTTTGGGTCAGGGTGGGAGTGTGGGGACGGATGTCTTCCGTGTCCCACCAACTAGGCTCTTGGTAACTGAGCCGGCGAGGGGGAGAATGGGCCCACTACAGGGCCACACAGCAGGCTCAAACAACACTTATTCTACTGGCCAAACTGTCAGCCAGAACAACTTCATTGTGCCCAAAATTGGAGTTGAAGGCAAGGCAGAGACTAGCGATGGGAGGGGGGAGGCTTGGGAAGGTGGTGAGAAAGATGAGGAGGATGCAAAGAGTGAGAGAGCGTGCAAGAGAGAGAGGGAGAGAGAAGAGTGAGGGGGTCTGTGGGAAACGGGGGACTGTAAAAGGGGGAGTCCCAGAGAAAGTGCAGACTTGGGGATGAATAAGGTCAGACGGTGTGAGTTCATTTCAGTGAGAAGAATTCTCATAGATCCTACATGAGGGGCAGACGGCCAGGAGCAAGGCTTGAATGGAAATTTATTAAAATGTATTCTGGGAGAAGGGGAGGAACTATACTATTTTTGTATTCCAGTGTTTGTTTTGTCACCACATATAATCATGCTGTTCAGCCACGAAAAATACAGTTTTTAGACAACAGCACAACAGCTGATGGGGTACGCGTTTAACAAATGTGCACTTAGGGTACATTCTGGTCATTATTATTCTGTTGTAGTCAGATTCTGCACAGCCACTTCCCCATTACCTCATATTAGATCACATATTTGAGAAATTTCTCAAGCATATATAATACATAACAGGACCACACACATATATACACACAGGTAACCCATTAGCATTAGACACTTCCTTGCAGACTTTTCCTGCCTTGCACCCACCCGCGCGGGGGACGGGGGGGTTCGGCACAGCAGCAAGCTTTGAACTGTGATTTAAATACAGTACATCAGAAAGCCCCTTTAGACTGACACTAAACCTGTTTAAATCAGTCCAACGCCGGCTTGCGCCACAATTCTCATCTTTTGTCTCACCTCTCCTCGCCTGCTGGTGATTTCAGGTAACGGCTGTAAGAGGGTGAAGAAGTTTACTTAGTCACACTGAGTTTAGGGAGATGAGGAGGGTCTGTGATTCTGTGTGTGGGCAAAGGTGTGTGCGTGTGCTGCTGCAGTTCGTGTAATGCGTGTGTGTGTGTGTACAAAATGAAGAAATGTACACACACACAAACACAAACACACACACACACACACACACACACACACACACACACACACACACACGCACACACACACACACACACACCCCTGTTTGATCCAGAGCTAGCCCTGCAGCTCCCAGAGACTCAACAAAAGGCCTCCTCTATCCATTGTATGAGCTGTGTGTTTCCCAGGAGAGCTTGGGCTCAGTTAGAGAAGGGCCCCAGATCGCTTTCTCCTGACATGGATGTTTATTCGCTCTATGGTCCAGCAGAACACCCTCAAAAGGACCGGCCTTCGCATTTTGACGTGCATGACACATAGTTTTTGAAAAGAAAAGAGGGGCTAGAGGGTGCGAGAAAGAAAAAGGGAGAGTGAGTGTCTTGACAGATGAGCAGACATATAAGACAGACAGATAGAGAACAGGCCTGTCTATGAAGGTGTTCTCAGTGCACTCGTATGAAAAAGAATATTCAGCGCGTTCGCCGCCATCTTATTTGCTCCTTGTCTTTACACTAGTCAGCTTTCTTGTCAACCTTGTTCATGAATGTAGAGCTACCCAGTGGGTGGGTAGAGATTTCTTCCTGATCTTGACAAGCCCTCCCATCCCTAACTGCATACTAATTTCTTCCGAACTACTGAGCCAATGCAAAACAAATACAGTCTGCCAGCGCTTCTATTCAGCTTGGTCTTAGCAGGTTAGCAGATATTATTCTGTCTATTCTGGGTGTGTGATTAATGAGCTACAAATCGTATCTTTAGGACTCTGTCAGTGTGTGTTGAGTATAAGATCCCGAGCTAATGAACGAAAGTGCACGAATGGCTTGAAAATGAATTCACAGTTCCTCAAATATTTAATGCGACCAGTTAACGCTTACTTATTCTCACAATCGCAGGTTTTTAGCTGTCAGTGCATTTCACATTGCATATTTAATGATTTATCCTGCTACCGTTTCACAGCTGTCTCTATCTCAGAGTTTTGAATGCTATCTGTCAGTGTTCTTCACTTTCCCTGACAGTATCTAAAGGTTTCCTTGAGAGGAAGAGTGCCTGCAGGGTTGACCATACATCTCAGTCGAGAGGCAGGAGTCGACCGTTGAAAACAAACACAGTATGGCGGATACCATCTAATCTGCTGAGCGCCATTATCGTTTAAGATATCAGTATACTCCCTTCCATACCCACATGAACCCACCCTCTAAACCAGATGCACTCTCTCCCTCTGCTCTCTTTGAGGGAAAAAAGAAGCTTGTGTGTTGAAACTGAGAGTGAATGTAAGCTATTGTTGTGGTGTAACCGGACTCTATAGCAGGTTGTTTGATCCTGTTTTGGGCCTGAAAAGCTTTTTTCTTACTTGAGCTGCCAGATCAGCTGAGAGGGTCAGACAACAGAGTCTATTTGTAAAGTCCTCAGTCTGTCCGCTTCTGGATTTGGGTTTTTTTTTGTTGTCCTTTATTCATCCTCACTTTGTCAGTTCAACTTCCTCATCCAGATTCAAACTGGAGTCTAAAGTTTTAATTATAACGCAGAGGAGCATGCACTCATTCACATACTCTACTTAGACACATATGTATGCTTTTAGGTGCATGGTGCTGCTCTCAATTTTCCCTTTTATTCCCCATTTCTTTAAACTGGATCTTCCTGTGCCTCTCTCGCTCTCTCCACTATGGAGACGCTGGGATTACATCCCTCGCTTTGCACCTCTGGTGTGGCAATGGCAGAAGGGAGAATGTTACTGGAAAGTGTTTAGATGACAAAAGCTTTCGCAAATTGTTTTGTTAAACCACAATACTTCCCGTGATACATCCAAGCTCTCGTTGTATTCCTGTTTACCCGACATCATTTCATTATTTACATTACAGCATAGAACCATGCCTCTGTATTGTCGACTGTTTTGGGAGCTGACTTGCACTTCTATGCCTTTGTTACTGTTTTGACATTGCACTCTCAATTTATGATCTGTTTAGCGTTCAGTGTGGACAATGTGCATGCAAATATACTCATCCCATTATACTGTCTCTCTTTGTATGTCAGCTTTCTTGCCTAAGAGGTATAGATGTAGAGTTGGTTGGGGGGAAGGGTTTGATAGTGCTGTATGTTTTTTGGGGGGGAAGGAGATTTGCGCGCACACACACACACACACACACATGCACACACGCGCGCACGCATCTGTGCTGCCAAGCCCGTTTCAGACGTGAGAAACTGTACCTTAATTTGCATAAGAATAATTGACACTTCAAATTAGCCTTCCAATCAAAGAGGATTATTTTTTCAGCATATGTGCAGCTACTGAGCACTGCCATACTGGAGAATATGAAAGGGAGGGCAAAGAGTGTAGGAACGGGAGGGGGCATGTCATAAAAGATTAACCCTTTCACTTCCTCATCTCAGACTAGAGGAGCCGGCGTGCCATTTTATTGCATATATAACTTGATATGCAGTTTAAAAAATAAAAAAGACTTTTGTAGGGGGAAAAAATGATTACTCCTCTAAGTCAGAGGATACTGTAAGACTCTGGTAGGGCAAAATGGTGCATCTGATTGATAGGTGTTTTACGTTTGAAAGCCTTAGGTGCACTGACTGTGTTATGTGCACGTTAATACATCTATATTCACCTTGGTGGCACTGGGTACAGGCCAAGAAATCGAGCGCTATTAGGCAGAGCGTATGTGTGTGTGTGTCAGAGTGGATGTGTGCAGATTGAGGGTTTGCCCACATTAAACCATTAAAGCAAGTGCAATGTTGAATTATTGATAATGGCTAATGAAAAGGATCAGTTCAGAATGAACTACAGGCTTAACCACAGCCCTGAGGCTAACACACACGCACACGCACACACACACAAGTACATGCATGTACACCCATTCTCCAGGTTCAGCATCGATTTCAGCTTTTCTCCAACTCGAGTCAAATCGGTACCAGCGTGTTTTTTTCTCTGTTTATAGCGTACTCGTCATCATTCTATCATCTTTAAAGGCCCATAATGATCCATTCCAGCGAGGAGCAAAGGAGGCAACAGCAAAAAAAAAATAACTCCGGCTTTCTTCCAGGCCTCCGCGTTTGACAAGCAGAGAGCCCTTTTTAAGGTTGAGCCAGTTTTCAGGGAGAATAGGGACAGAATTCATTTTGGGGGAAGGGGTAGAGAATGGGGACTGAGGGTTTGGCGCCAGCCCCTCTGAAGCGCTCAGCATCCCCCCGCTTATGGGATGGCGGATGTGTCTGGGTGTATCCATGACAACCTCACTGCATGCAGGGATATACCACGGCAACATAGCCAAGGAAAGTTAAGAGTAGATGTGTGTGTGTACATGTCGGTGCAGATCCATTAAGGTCCACATACTGTATCTCAGAGAAAGTATTCTCTCAGTTAGAGCTGCTGAAGCTGCTGAAGCCTCAGTTTGCTGATAGACATATATCTTTAGCCTTTGACTCAGAAGCTAAACATAAATAGATGTGCTCTTTTGTAAGCCAGTTTTTTTTTACTATGACACAGTTGTAAGTGAAAGCGTCTTCTTGCTAATGGTTCAGCATTTCCTGCTATGTGCTGTGTGTGTTATGCTTTCGCAGATACAGACAGGTGCACCCTCGTGTGCACTCAGGTCGCTGCCTAACAAACATTAAAACACAGACTAACACATTCTCAGACACAAAGTCACACAATCACTCTCATGAGTCTTGCGTAGCTCAAACTGTGTTATAATAATCCCATCTGGGATGGCCTGGATTCTCACTCAGAAAGTGCCTCATAAAGTAGCACATATATGTGTTTGAGCGTGTGTCTTTGTGTGTGTGTGAGAGAGAGACAGCGCAAGGGAGACAGAGGAAGATGCTTTCTGTGACATGGGATATACACTGTTTTATATTTTAAATTTACCTTTCTGTCCATACTCAAGCACAAATGCACACAAGCACACACTCACAGATGTAGAGTCAAACTCAGATCCTGTGGGAGTGTATTTTTAACCCCAACTGCCTGTGCTTTTGCTGAGGGGTTAAAGGGCCGAATGGAGAATCAAGTAAATAATTCACAATAGCTGAAACTCTTTCGATGTAACCTCAGAATGAACGGGGGAGGGATACCAAAGAGACTTAGTTATGTAGTGGCACAATGTAGTCCTGCAAAATCCAACTTTGACTTAACGGTAAAAAGAAACAAGTAGGTCAATAAGTAGATGGGACCCTCACCTTCTGATTAAGTCTATTTACATGCAACAACTGTAAAATGTCTGTATACATACAGTGCTAAACAATATACCTGTCCTGTTATTTCAGATTGGATGGACCAGAAGTCCATCATGACCCACAAACAACTGGGATAATGACGGGAGTCTCCGCACTAAGGACGTGGAATACATTCTGCTGATCACAGAGGTAACTAAACTCTCTCCATTGTTATATGGCCTGCTCTGTGCATCCTTTTTCTCAGAACATTCGATATGGAGGTGTCTGTAAGACACTTTTGAGTGACATTGCCTCTGTCAAATGGCTGATTGAAGGAGACACAGGGAGAAATGCTGTGCTAATGAAATCATCTGACCCACATCCTTTCGTGCTATCCATTTCTCCAAAGACACAGAAAGGGCATTTATACAGGTAAACCATGACTGGTCCCTGAAGTGAAAGAGGGGGTTTTTCAGAAAGAAGAGGAGCATCCATTATTTACTATACTGAGGTTGCTAGACACTTAAGAGATAATGCAGTGCTTCAAGCATACAAAACATAGAGCCTCCTTGGTGCTGGCGAGGCCATTGTTGTGTGTTTTGAACATGTCTGTTTCCATCCATACTGACAGATGAAAAAGAATGTGTCTCCCAAAGGTTCAGAAGCTTGGACAGAGATAGACAGAGAACGGAGGAGAGGCAGGCAGTGGGATGCTGGAGAGATGTGTTTGTGCGTGTGTTACATCTCTGTGGATGTTTGTTTTTGTGTCTGTGCATTTGTGCATATGTATGTCTGTTTATTACCCCCAGTTTGTTTGTCAGCATCTGCTCATGCACTTATATGTTGAAAAACCTATCCAGTCATAGACTGCATAATGCAAAATAAATAGTCTTATTTAGTGCATGCGCCTGTCTATACATACATCGTGTTCCTCCTGCTGACTTTGTGTAACTAGTCTCTTCCAGTTCTAATAGACTTCAGTCAGGTCTTATTCTCTATAGATTAGCAGCATCACTTTCTCCCTCCTGGAGACTGGAAGCCTCTGACTATTGTCTACTGGGAGTAGTTAGCAGAAGGAGACTAAGGCATACAACTCCTTCCACCCTGTTACCAGACTTGGGGCAACACCAGATATTACTTTCTGCCTTTGTCAATTTCCTGGGGGACACTTTGACATGAAATCCTTTTTATTTTCTGGTGGATGAGGAGAGAGCACTCCCCAAAATTCCAGTGTTTTTCTGCATAAATGCGCATTGTGATGAAGAGCACGACAACTATACATGTTTACAGATCCGTTCTGGGAAATTCCAAGTCACTGAACAATACCCGTAACCTAAAATATATATGTGCATGTGTGTGTGTATTTTATAACATAAATGATGAAACTAGTGACAAGGGGACCTATTATGCTCATATTTTAATTTTTGTTTATGCAAAGACAAGGTTCAGCCCCTGAATATAACCTCTGTATAATGAAAAAGAAAAAAAATGTTTTAGCTCCGCTCCCTTTAAGGCCAACCTCCTTTTAAATAAACTGTCTTCTGATTGGCTACTCCTCACAAGCAGAAAGCAGGCCAGGCTGCTGTCCTAACAGCCAGAGATGTTTGATTGAGGCGACTGCAATAAGGATAATATCATTGTCTTTGAAATTACATAGATCCAAGATCACAAGAAACTTGCACTTACACTGTTTGAGACTTTTGGCCATCAACCAGTATAAGCCCAGATGCATCAAAAAGCTAAAAAAAGGAATATTTCACAACTGTTGTTTTAGATTTTGGTTGCTTCTCATATTATTAAGACATTAGCATAAATAGGGCAGCTTTATTACTCAGTACAGAACTTTGAAACAATGCAAAAACAGAACAAAGTATAATTTCAGGTACCCTCCATAACCACCACTTTTGCTCAATCAAGCTAGAATCATCAGATCATTATAGTAAAGTTATAATTATAATTTGTAATTCTTTGCAGCCACAACGTTATGCAAAACATGTTTTGATTGCGAAGAAAGAAAAAAAATGGATAAACATTAATATTATAGTATCGCAAGGGTCTGCTTTCTTAAAATGTCTCTGAATTTTACAGTCAATGAAATGTTACGACAACCAAGAAAACGAAGGCTAAAGCTATTAAAAAGTGCCCCAGTTCGTAAAAGATGCAAAACTCTCTTTGGAACATTTGAAATAATAAAGTTATAAGAACTTATTACAACATTTTACCCTTTAAGTATTCATCATGAAGCATGAGTTTTCACAGTGTGCTTCATCTCAGTATCTTTCTTTTTCCTTTAAATATTTTACACTTTGGTTGAAAGTTATTGAAAGGCTTTTTTTTTTCCATACACACAGGCAAATACTGTGAATCATCCTTATAGGCATAAAACTGCAGTGTCAGCAGAGGACATCAGGAGGATGCGTAGAAAGGCACATGTAGTTTTGACTACGATCAGCTGCCACAAATAGACAGGCAGGCGGTGTTTGCCCTTGAGGAGTTGTGAGCAGACAGGGTGGTGTGTTTGAATCCACCTCCCTTCATCTTTTGGAGTCTGAGTTGGACTGCTGATGGCCCAGGGACCCCATGCCAACCCTCAACTATTTTGTACTGTCAGCCAAACATCAGAAAACTTGTTCAAGGAAACATGTCTGGTCAAAACACTACGTTCATATATTCTTGTTTTCCCTGAAAAAAAAACAAACTTTGGGGAGTTAATGATTTATTGCAGCTTGTAAAGGTGTACTCCACTCTTAAAGCTATTTCAAGTGGCCAGTTAAATAGCAAACAGCAGTCAAAGGTTCATAAAATGACATGCTTTGTTGTCTTTGTAGTCTGATGCAGCTGATGACACAGTCAGCCACCCTTACTGTCCCAAATGACCCAGGCTGTTCTGTACAGCCTATACATTTGTATTGGGCCCCTTAATACCTTCCATGCTTGTCAACGAGCTCTATGGTTTCGAGGAAATTTAATACCATAATGTCTTTTTGGAGGAAGGGAGTGTCAGGTATGGCAGGAGTAATGGAGGAAGGGCTGGAAATGCAGGTAACCCAGGTTAGGCTGAGGGTACAGGGATCCGGTAAGGCGTTCCCCAGACCTTAGAGTCTTCTAGGCTTCTCTATTAGAGAATAATAAGCAGCTGTAACCCTGAGACACTCCCAGGCCTGTGTCCTCAGCTACAAAAACCTCCACTGGGTTTCTTATCAGGTTCTAAGGATATCATGTAAGACAATACATGTGAGAAGTGCAGGGAGAACAATAGGAGGAAAGTGCAGTGTGATATGAGGGGGACTAATGTCAGCGGATATTGCTGAGGCCTTTGTCGCCTTCAAGTACACTGGGAACTCGCAGCTCACTGAGCTCCTTTCATTCAAGGCTCATGCTCTGGGATGTGATGAAACTCTACAACAAATGCTGTCCCTCACGCTTGATGGCAAACTGTAAACACATAGGTTATGTGTTTGTTGTGCATGAAGCGTAACTCACTCTTTCCCCAATCTTGGTGGAAAAATTGTGTTTACTGAAAGCTAAAGAGTATTTCCTAAACCTTGTGTGCTGTAGATTTTTTTTTCCATGCTGCATGAATATTTTTCTTTCAAACTGTAATTAATAATCTCCTGTGATAAAATATAAAACTATTGCAATGATAAACTGATATTTCTTGTCTCTTTCTTTGTATTTCTCTGTTTTTAGGCAAATAAGTTATCCTGATTAAGAAGAAGGGAGCCAAACTTTCAGCAACACAGAGTCTTGCAACGGCCTGAAAATAGTACTTACTGTGCCTTTGTTCTGATGGGTATCATTTTTTTTAATGGAAAAACACTTCTTAAAATAAGATGAAAATATTCTACACATTAAAACATGTATTTATTTCATGTCAGTGATTGAATTTAACAAGCATATTTTCTGACAGTTAAATAAAGACTTTTTTTCCCCCGTAAGTGATGTTTTAAGCGTGAGTTATTTCCTCCTTTCTGTTCAGTGCTGTGGCACTCCAGGTAAAGAACAATGTGCTTGACATAATTGGGTCCTATGTGGTTATGAAAAGAGCATGCACACTGATAAAAGCTGGCAGTGTGATCAAAGCACTATGTGTCCTGATCAAATCACACACCTGACACAGTTGTGGTTTTTCCAGACAAACT
>VOQK01018756.1:35000-45015 GCA_015052645.1 Benitochromis conjunctus
AGTAAAAAAAAAAAAAAAAAAGAGTGGAGTCAGAGCAGAAGACGCTACTTTTTTTTTTTACCGGAAGTGATCAGAAAGGACAACATTTGAAATATGTACATCAGAGGGACAGCTCAGGTCGAGCACTGCTCCTGCCAGGCTGGAGAAAAGGAGAAACGTGGACGTAGTAAAGAAGGACACGCAGACATGTTGGTGTGATAGAGGAGGATGCTAGGGATAGGGTGAGATGGAGGTAGATAATATTCTGTGGCAACGGCATGAAATGCTTGTAGAAATAGTGGTGGTGACCTATACAATCTAACCAAATAACAGCATTCGGCGAAAAAAAAAAGCTTCTCGCTGAAAAAAAAGTAAATACAATCCTGTTTTAACACAACCATACGCACGACACACGTATTAATAATTATGAGTTTTGATGATGTAGTTTAACAATAAATGTCAGCATAACTAAAAAGCAGTTTGATAATCTGTTGCATTATTTGCCTCTCCTTTCATTCACTCCTTTATATTTATGTAAAAGTATTAGTTATCGTCTGCGAAACTATAAACATTCCTCTGTTAACCTTAACCCTTAAGTGTACTTAGGGGCACTTTGCAAGGTTTGGAAGAACTTTCAAGGATTTCCAAGTAGGCTTAAGGGTTAAACCCAAACATGCTACAGTCCTCAACTGCATCTGTCCCGTTTACTGCTGATTCTTTGCGCTTTTCCGGTTGGGGCGGTCCTGATGCGTACCTATAGTCGCCTTGTCGAATCCTACAAAAAAGTACACACTTTTTGTAGTGCTTTAACAAAAGCTAATCTTTTGAGTCACAGTTACATGTTAACACTTTTATATCTATGTTTTTATTTCAGTTTGTGATTATTTGAATAAGTTAAGTTTTCCTACTTTTCCTACTACTTTACACAGGCACATCTGTGGACACCTCCTTACCCAGAGTTTTAATGTGACCTCTACTGCAGTTGAAAATACTTGGTAGCGGAGGCAGAATCCATTGATTTTTCTTGACAATGTAGGGCTGTATGAAATGATACGGTGACAAATTGAATGAGAAACCTCTTCTTTTTGTATATTACAATCGTAGGAAGGGCTTATGTGCTCCTCGCCGCTTGATTTCCGAGTCGGAGAGCTCACTGTTGCCGGGGTAGAGTTCGTTTTAGCTGCACTGCATCAACATGGTGAGTATGACAGCACCTGAACGCAACGCTATCTATTTTTTGTCTCACTTCTTTGATAGGTCTTCAGCTTCTAACATCAGCTTTCATGTGAATGTTGACCTTGACTCTGAAACGTTTTTGTTTTTGTGCCGTTTGCTATTGTGAGTGCAGTGGGACGTTAGCTTAGCTTGCTAGCCAGAGCAAATGCTTGTAGTCGGCAGGTCAGTGTAGCTTAAGCTAAAACGGTGACAGCAGAGTAGTGAGTGAAGCAGTACATATTATATAGTATTTATATAAATTGTGCTGTTAAGTAGGTTCCAGTCACATACAGTATTTGCAGTTATTGTCATTTACTAGTTTTGCATATTGGACTTTGAAAGATAGGTCGTATGTTCCATATATAATTAGCAGTTAGCTTACCATTCAGCTGGCAGGATAATTTTGGGAAGGAGATGAAACCTACCCGCAAAACATTTTCATCCTCATGAATTCAACATCCATTGTATGTACAATTGTATTTACATTTATATCTGTATAAGTCGAGAGATTGGGCAGTCCTTATTGTATCAGTAGCCGTGGCTTTATAGAAGTATCTCAACTTCTAAAACAACATCATCTAAGTGAAAATAAGTGTGTCAAACATGAAAATGTATTTCCTATTGAAAGCTATTGAAAGGATTTTGCCTTTCTTTCAAGAAAAAAAAGTAAAGGAAACGTTAATAAAATAATAGAAATAGAATTTGCTAAAGGTGAAAACTGCATACTAAAGAATAACCTCCTGCAGGTACAGTTTGTATCTTTATTGGTTAATGTAGCTGACTGTATCTGCTGTGATGTGCCTTACAGACACAGAACTGAGTCTGAACTTCTTGAACTAACCGTTAACAAGTGACTGACTCATTAAGTATTAACACACTTAATAACATTTCTATAACTGTGTTTATCTATATTTGGTTAGTTGATAAGTTGTAGTAACCTTCGAAATACTTTCAAAGGTCAGCTCAAGGTTAGAACTGAATTGAGTTTTACTCGCCCCTCACCACACCAATTTGACTTACAAGAGTCAACTTCCCGTCTCTTCGTGGTGGTGCTTAATGATGAGGTGAGGTAAATGTAATGGAATTTGACTTGCATGAATAAAATGATGGACACCAGCATACAGGAATTAATTAATTGGACACATAATTAAAACTGAATATAATGAAAACACAATGCCGCAAATATTGAAATTCACAAATATATTGCGATGTATCACAGGTAATCATCATTCAGTGCATCATGTATTGTGGATTTGCTGTGTCAACACAATAAGTAGGCACTGTACCGTCATTGTATACTGTACAGTATATTGCGTTCTGTAATTCGCACCCTTTGATTCATTTATCAAGTGTCTTACTACAGTGTTACTATTAGACTTGTTTTTATAATCAACATATGGAACATCTCTAACCTATGGTGTAATGTTTATATTACAAACTTTGTTCTTGGAACCCTCAATGGCTGAAGAGTTTAAATACATCCAGCAGTATATAGTGAAGATGAATGAAACTGGAGAAGTGCTGGTCAGTACAGGGTTTCACTGCTTCAAAGTTAGTTTCATCTGTAAAATAGTAGTGAGGTTTTTGAGCTCTTACGGATAGTGTTTATCGCTGCAGTTCCCACTCCTCACCCCCTACAGATTTCATTTGGTTGTTCTGTGGAGGGGGTCAAGCGGACTGGGCAAGATAAGGGAGTCCATGCTGGCTCAATTTCCCTCAGGCCTGAGATCCTTGCAGGTCTCCCACAGAGTGTGGTCAGCATCCACCAAACTAAGACTGTGTGCTTTTGACCTATATAGCATGACCATTACTCACATGAAAAAAATGTCCTGAGTGAGAGAGGTTGTGTTTGGTCACGCGTCACATCTAAGTGAGAATAATTGCCAAATAAATGGCACCCACTCTCCCCTATGTGACTCCAGAAGAGGTATTGACTTTAGCTTTTGAAGCTTACCCCATGCTGGGTGACACTAGGGATTCCCATGACCAATATAAAATCTAGGTCCAATGTATATGTCTGCCGGTGTCACTTGTCCTGTCAAGGTGTTATTCATTTCCTCTTTACACACCAAGTTCAGCCTGACATGGGTTTAACCATCACTCAGAGACAGGCGTGTTGCCATTTAGTCCAGTCCTGCTTGGCAATACATTTACTAGTAGTATATGTTGCTTTTTGTCATTTTGCTAAATGTTTGTTGTCCAAACTTGGAAGCATATGTTTGTTTAACACTTTCAGCTAGATGTAACCAAAGCTCATCAAATGCTATTTATTTTCGGATACTTAAATTGAGATGTAACATTGCAGAAATTCCATGTTTGCATGTTTTGAACAGTTTGTTTAAGGTCAACATATAAAGAGAATCAGTTGATTGTCATTGTTGCTAGTTTTTCAGCATGCAGTTTTGTAAGTGAAACCTATTTCAAATTTAGTTTGATCTCATAATATTTTATGATTTGGTGTATTTGATAACTACAGGCCATTATAAGTATATAATACATTTTTTATACATTTGTTTTTGGTGTTTTTTTTCCCCCCTCATTTTCTAAAAAGCTATGTCTCATCTGTCTGTGAACAGAGACACTTGATTAGTACTTGGCAAGTGTTTACAAACAAGTCAGTGTCTTCCATGTAAACTACTTTTTAACCCCGGCAATCTGCCAGTAACCAACGCAATTACATGGAAGCAACACAGGCTTTTCGACCAGTTTCACCTGGCAACCACCAGCAGCCACTTGCCAGCTGGTCAAGGAATCCATATTTTTCCTTAGTGACCAGCAACCAGGCTTTGTATGCTTTTATTTAAAGGAAGAGCTTATTGTGGAGATGTTGTCAAGGTTCCTCTACCTCTAAATCATCTTCTTCCTGAGTGTAGATAGCTGAAAGATGTTAGTATGGTGGTTCACATCGTTTTTCTACATAGACTGTAAAAGATTACTCAGCTGTGTAAATATAAATACATTCATGTATGTATTTATATACATTATTAATAGGCCATTAGACGTGCAGCTCATCTGTATAACTGTGACTTGCATCTCTGTTTAATAAGTAATCAATACATCAATCATGATCATTCCAAATGATTCACAAATCATTTGTTGTGAATGTACTTACTATGTGATACAGATTCTTATTACCTATATTCTTTAGAAGTGTGAAATAAGATCAATATATTGGAAGAAAAATCAATAGGAATATTGGTACAGTAGCAACAAATATTGATATTTTTATTGCAACAAGCAGACACTCCACACAGATTCCTATTCCAAGTTGGATTATCAGAGTTACTACTTCATGACCTGCGATTTAAGATTTAATAAATTATCTTAAAGTAAACATTAAAGCATGCAATAAGAGTAAATTAATGGCCACACTTTCCGCACGATTTGTCATAATGTCTGTGTGGCCATGAGCCTGTGCTTCTGTGTAAGGTACCCAAAGATTCAGCAAGAAGCTTAATAGCAACCTGGCACACTTGGATCAATATTCACTTAGGCTTAAGGAGCCAGAATCGTTCCCATCATGCTGCGCTTTTATCCTCTCAATGTAGGCTTAGATCAGTGGGTTTGCTTCTCTTTGGCAATCAGTAGGAACTATTGATATCTGTGCCTGCACACGCTTGACCAAACCGACCCAGTACGCAAACTAATCTCCAATTAAATACCTTTAATAAAAAAATCAAATGTCTGGACTAGGCTAGCAGTAATGAACCAAAACGCAATAAAATTCAACATCTGGAAATTAAAGCAAGAATCCAATGGCTTGTTGTGTTTTTGTGTCCACATAAAATTAGATTTACACTAATATTATTATTATAATAAACCTAGAAAAAATATTAAAAAGATATCTACTTTTAGGAAAATAAAATGCTCTAAACTGTAAAATCATTTTAAGCTTAATTGTGCATGCTTTGATTTTACCATGTTCTGCACTGGACTCGCGAACTATTGAGGGTGTAGACACTATTCTGTAGCATGTGACCTAAATCAGCTAAGTGGTTAAGAAAGTGGATGCATGGATGATTATTTTTACGATTGCATGTCTAAGTAACAAATTAAAAAGTAGATATTGTATTTTATTTATATGTTCCAACAAGTGCTACAGTTTTATGTCAGTTATTTTAAAAATCACATCACAAAAGGTCATGTGATAATCTGCAACATCAGAAGGACCCTTAAACTGTGTGTTGCTGCACCTGGATGAGTTTATCTCTGTTAAATATTTTACAATTCTATCTTTTCACAGTGAAGTAACCCAGGTTACCTACTGAGTAAAACACTTTGGTAAACTGCTATAAAACAAAATATTATTATTTCTGTTTTTAAATAAGCAGATATTTAGATTAGCTGGCCAGCTGGGGATGTATGCTGAAGTTACGAGAGTGCCTGATTTTTTTATGGGCTGGTGATGCTATATAAAACCATTTCAGTGTCTTATTTTTATTTCAGGTAAATGGTGGGGAACCTTTCATAATGTTTTGATGCCATCAAATTACAAATGAGCAAAGATTTGTGTATTAAAATATGTATTTTCTTTGAAATCTTTGCAGTTTCAATTGAATTGTTGCCTTTGTGCTGCTTTCAAATAAAACTAGGCTTTAAAAATTGTATCGGGAAAAATTGTATTTGGAGTCTGCTTTATTTAAATTTTACACATCATCCCATATTTTATATACACCAGCTTCTGTATTCACGTAAGACATTACAAGATTTCTGTTTCATTGTGATATAGAAGAAGAGACGGGCACAGTATATGACTAATCAGCTCCCTCCTTCTGGTCATTATAAAATGTTATACAAGCTTTCTTACAACCTTTAAATTTAACGCAACCATACCTTGTGGATAATTAAGAAAACGGTGCATAAATGCAATACATTTCTCTTGATTTCCTAATCTAACAAATTAAATAAATAAAAAACACTAAACATCAAGCAGTACTATGAAATAATACTGCCTAATACAACCAGAGTTGTGCATAAAAGGACCACTGCTTAGGTGGTAGACAGAAAAAAAGGTTTTCAGTAACTATAAGATGTAGATTTCCATGTCAGCACATCTACCACTGCCTGCAAATTGTAGGTTTACCAATCAAGCGAGTGTTGAAGTAGCATTAACCACAGTGTCAAAAAAGACATAAATCAAGGTGTCAATGATGTTAAAGGACTTAGGATGTCAGTATTACGGTTTTAATGAACAGTAAAAGACTGCCACAGCACGCTTTTGGTTGTAAATTTCTGTTGGCCTTTTAAATGGTGTATTTTCACATTCTACACATTTAGTAGCTTCAGGTGTAGTCGGGCTTGTCTAAATAATACTGAAGCGATGAACCCCTAGGTCACGCTGAGCTCGTTTTGTAGCGGCTGTATGGCATGCGTAATTATTTTTTCTTTAAATGTGATTTAAATCCAATCCTTTTTCCACAGGGTGTGATCGGTGTGCAGCTTGTGGTTACCATGGTAATGGCCAGTGTAATTCAGAAAATCATACCTCATTATTCCTTGGCAAGATGGCTACTCTGCAGTGGCAGGTAATGTAGAATTTCTTACATGCTGTTTCTTTAAATGCTGCAGGCAGTTTACTTGTCTCCTGGGAAGTTTTTTTCAAAAAGGGCTCCAAACAATCGGGATCAAAATGTTAACTCAGACTGTAAAGCTTGCTGAAGCATTTTGATCAAAGACCAAAGGTCGGCAAAATATTGGGGCGACCTCAAAGGACAGAAATGGGGTGCGCTTCGTTTCCTCCAACTAGTGCCACATATGTTTTTGAGAAAACAGCTTTTTGGAACATCTTTAATAATTAATAAACTTTTTTTTAGGGCACCGTTGCAACACTTTCAAAACTGTTTGCCCTAAGCAGAGCGTTGTCCCCTCAGAATATTTAGTAATTAGTTTTTTCCATAATAAATAAATAAATATAGAATGTAAATAAGCAAGCTTTGCTCCTTCTATCCTCCTTAACCCGTAGTTCTCAAGATGCGCTAACAAGCGAGTTTCTAAACAAAGTTAAGGAAGGTCTTTGTCTTTAAAGGGATGCTCCTGAATTAGGTCTTATTTCAAGCTTAGTCCTTAAGGACGAATACTCTTTGGGTTGTAAAACCTCTTATAAATGCATTTTAGATGTGTATTAGGGTCGCTTATGTAAAGTGAAGCTTTGAGATGTGTCTGGTTAGTGCGCGCTTTTGTGTTCGAAAGTTCATCATAAAGCTTAGAGCTGTTATAAATTGAGGCTTTGAGTCATGTTCATATAATCTAGACTTAATGTCACCACTTAAAAGAGCATTTTTGAAGAGCAATGTAAGGCAATTTAAAGTTTTAACAGTAGATGACTCGTCTTTGATTGTTGGGAAAAGGAAATGAATGAACAATTGATTATATATTCCCCAGTTTTCTTATTGTACATGTTTAACCCCAAATTACTTGCCTATGCCTTCTATACTTCATAGTCAACATATGCTATTTTGTACCGAGTGTATTAGCAAATGTACATCAAATCTAGCGTCAGGCAGTCATTTTTTTTCCTTTGTACGTGCTATTTTTTTCTCTTTTTCTTACTTTTTTAAATCCCGTCCTGTCTGGCAGCTTTTACAATCAGAATTGTGATCTAAATGCAGTGTGGTGACAAACACATTTTGCTTTTGCAGCTATATAGAATCTCTATAGACTCCTCTTGTTCGTGTGGATATTTTATCTGTTTATTTATTCATTTCTATTTGTGTTATTTCGGTTATTCATTATATGTGTATGACGATGTCTAAGGCAGGACAGGCAGGAAAAAAAAAAGAAGGGGGGATAAGGGGAAATTAACAAAATTAAATAAAAGGATAGAGTACAAATAGAAATACACAATGTATCAACAACTGCTGCTCCTGTATGAAAAACCTAACATAAATTAGAAAATACAGAGATACATGAATCAACAATCTTCTTGTAGCGTGGGAGAGAGTGTGTTAGAATGGCTGTGTCTTTGTCACAAATGTACTTTGTACATGCTTTAAAACTGTCTTTTTTCCCTGTGTACTACTCTGAGTGCAAATTCACACGGCTGTTCTTTTCTTTGTTCGCAGTTTGCGGTGGTATCAGCACCCTACGGAAGATGAGTTGAGGAGCTTAGCTGGGAAACAAAAAGGACAGAAAAGGAAAGACAGGTAGGTTGGAAGGAAGGGTGCGAATGAAGGCTATTGTTTGGTAGCGGGGAATAGCAGAACCCCCCCGCCCCTTTTTTTTTATTTATCAGAGAGGAAAAAGATAAGAAGCAGATGGAAACCACAGGTTTGTTGACCAAAGGATGTGCTTATGTGGTTCATTTAAGGCTTTTTTGAACTAAGGAGATAAAATAGACACATTTCCATCTGGTTTGTTCCTTCGTGGCTTTTCATTGGGTCTCAGAACAGCTCATGTAAGTGGTCCTGTCCAGTGTGTATGAGGAAAGTTGGACCTTTTTCAGGGGGCAGCTGTTAATATTTGGACTGTTTTAGGGGAAAAGAATTGCATCATCCCTGAAATCAGCTTTCTGAAAGGCATTAGTGATTCAAAGGGGTCAGATTTCAAGCTTTGATACTAGAAGCGTCAAATTTTGCTTTGCAGTAACAACAAAAAAACAACAACAGGCTATTGATTTTTTTTTAGGGCTGCAGGTGGAAGTTGGACCATATGTTGAACAAATGAATTGCCTTTGTACTCTTCATTTTAAATGTGAGTTTAAAGTCACCGGTGACAGTTAATCCTTACTGTTCCACATGGTGTCCAGCTCTCAACTTAAGGCGGTTTTTGTAGCACAGTCCTTTCTCTGACCCTGTATGAGGCAGGTCAAGGCTATCATCACCACATGCTCAGTAATCTCTAGAAGAAAAAGATGGACCACTGTCCTTTTGCCAGCTCGTGCCATGCAGCTCAATTCTCTTTGTTAAGCGTCCAACTCCCTCAGTCAGGGGTGTAGCTGAGCCCCTTTTTTCCTGTCAGGTGCCTCAGAAATTAAATCTATCCAGGGCATGTTTGGTCTTTGAGTCTTAGAGTGGTATTGTTCAGCCAGCAGTCTAAATCTAAGGAGGCCCACCAGACAGTTTTTCAGCATTAAAGAACAGCTCTCCATTCACTTGTTATGAGCCATTTAGAGTTGCCTACATTTTGCCACACTGGGTCGTGGGAGAGTACAGTAGGGTTGGTAATGACATTTTGAATGCTAAAGCTGCATTGGATCTCATAAGTAAGACTTTTGGCTGTCATGGATTCTCTTCTTGCCTAAAACAGAGTTCAGATCAGAGTTTTCAAGTTCAGACTGTTATTCTGGTTCCTTTCTCTTTAAATTTTTTTTACCATAAATCTTGACTCTGTTACAGGTTTTTTCTTCTTCCTTTTTCTCCCTCTCTCACCCAAGTTGTTGTTCTGTCATTCCTTTTCAAGGAAGTACAATGGTCACATAGACAGTAAGCCCCTAACAGTCCCCAAGGACATAGACTTACAGCTGGAGACGAAATGCATCACAGAAGTGGACACATTAGGTATCTTGACTGTTCGTTCCCACAGCCTGTAAATACTGTGCAATACAATGTGTTTTGTAATTGAAAGTGTTGATTTAATTATTTACTCTATGTCCTCAGCATTGCACTACTTCCCAGAGTTCCAGTGGCTTGTGGATTTCACAGTAGCAGCGACTGTGGTTTATCTGATAACAGAGCTGTACTACAGTGTGGCTCAGCCCTCGGGAGAGATGAACATCAGTGTGGTCTGGTGCCTACTAGTACTCGCCTTTGTCATGTATCCTTACATCAGGCAGTCTTTACATTTTATTAAGTCTTTTTTTTTTTTTTCTTCTTCAGTTTTTTGG
>VOQK01018764.1:4266-16095 GCA_015052645.1 Benitochromis conjunctus
CTCAGCTCCGCTTGCTTTAATGCCACCCTGCCTTTTAGGCTACTTCCCTCTAATTTCCCTCAACTCACCAAAAGTAGAGGTGAGGTCACCCTCTTTTTAAGCTAACCTTCCTCTGATTGTTGGGTGAGGCGTTTGTCCTTTATCTGGAGACAAGACTAGAAAAAAATCTTCAGTGAATGGGGCATTTACATTCAATTCACTTTTATTATATAGCGCCAAATCACAACCACATTCTTCACAAAGCGCTTTATATTATGAGATAAAGTCCCTACAATAATACAGGGGGAAAAAAACCTAATAAGATGACTCCTCACCATCAGCAAGCACTTGGCAACAGTGGGAAGGAAAAACTCTTTTTAGCAGGAAGAAACCTCCGGCACAACCAGGCTCAGGGAGCGGCAGCCATGTGCCATGACTGGCTGGGGGTGAGGGGATGCAGACACAGGACAAAAGATACACTCTGGAGGAGAGCCAGCGATTAATGATTAAATGCAAAGTGATATATAAACACAGAGAGAGCGAAAAGCAAATCAATCTGAGATTACTTGTACATTGAAACTTTGGCCATTTTTAACATGAGCACTGACCACTGTAACAATCTATAGGACAAAACATAAAGACATCGACCTTCCATAAGACTATCCTAGACAAGACTTTTCTCGTGGCCCCTGAGTTGCCTGTTTGGACTGATTGGTGATTCAGCCTTATACAACCATGTAGGAAAAACACACAAAAGTATAATAAGGTCACACATTAGTCTGCTGGGGTTTTAGATCTGTGAATTGGCTG
This sequence comes from Benitochromis conjunctus, assembly GCA_015052645.1. Classification (NCBI taxonomy): domain Eukaryota; kingdom Metazoa; phylum Chordata; class Actinopteri; order Cichliformes; family Cichlidae; genus Benitochromis; species Benitochromis conjunctus. The sequence continues at coordinate 5,056 of VOQK01018764.1, forward strand.
CACAGGAAGCAGACAAAATGTCAGGAGCAGCTTAACGAGAGCAGTTATTAAAAACCTAAAAATGATATGGCTGTAAGCTACTCAAAGGTAAGTTATGTCACATGAATTGTGTTGTTACTGTTTCACCAGCAGTGCGTCTAAGGTGATAAATTGGGTCTGAGGATGCGTTTTTGGTCTGTAGATAGTGGTTATCTTGGTGTAGGGGATTGCTGTAACAGCTAAGCAAATAACACAGATGACTACTCAGCACAATAATCTTATAACATTACAAAAATAACATTTCAGGGGATAAAAACAATATGTGGGCAACAAGATTAAAAAAAGACATAAAAGCAGGACTAAAAATTTGCACTGCCTTACTCATCTTTTTGTATGTAACACTGTTCGACCTCAATTACTCACCTGCAGGATCACAGTCATGATGTTTGCATGGTAACGCAGATGGTGGGTGTGCCTTTTGTAAATTATCAATAGGTTCCATCTGCTTAGCTCAGATTGGGTCACTGGGTGGCTCCAGGGTATCTGGATTGGTTTAGATGCTAAAGGAGAGAGAGTAAGGGACAAAGGCGTGTGTGCATGAGCGCGTGTTTTGTGTGGCGGCGGAGCAGGGCGTGGGATCCGCTGATGACTGAGACGCTCTGTGGGATTAACTGGGTGCATGCAGAGAGCACCATTTATCCTTGTGGGATGTAGGCTAATGGGCCATATGTACCTGCTCATGAACAAGTGTGTATGTGTGTGAGAGTTGGTGGCCCATGTATTTGTGTAACGTGTGCACCTGTGTGTGTGTAACTGTAAGGATTACAATAAGGGTTTTTAATAGAGATGTGTTTAAGATGAGAGGTTAATGACTAAGTCGCCAGTAATGGTATGTAAAAGCAATCAAATACGTGTGTGTAAGTGACAGCGAAGTTCATTACAGATCTCTGTGTGCGCTCTCTGCTCGTCATACCCCCCGTTACACCCCAGCGGGACGTCGGACAGCTAAAGTCCACCATTTGATGACTATAAAGATCCCCTCCTGCTTGTCTCTGTTTTTGGCTCTCGCTGTGGCTCTGCCTTCTTCACCCCTAATGTGCTTCAGCCTGCGTGTTTCACAACCACGACCACAGCCATTTTTTTATTTCATTATGTATTTAGCTTTGCCAGGGTGATTCATCAGTTGTCTCTGCTTTTGGATGCTTTTCCGTGTAAAACCTGAGAAAGGGACTTATTAGTCAGACCTGGAGAATTTAATTAGACCTTTAAATGGTGTTGGCATTCGCTCTTTTGATCACATCAAGAAAAGAGGACATGTATTCACCGCTGCTGCTGAACGGTGGAGCAGTCTACACTCACTGCAATGCCAGCCACAAAGAAAAAGTGATTCGTAGGGATCGTTGGTTGAATCTTTTCTTCCCTTTTTAGACGTCTCCTCCACCTACTCTCTTCCTACTATATCTGTTCAAAGCACCTGGAGGTGTGCAGTGCTGCCGGACAGACGCACAGTATATGGGTTCTTACTCAAGCAAAGCATTGATTGGAGCCAGAGAAGGCTGCTTCTCTGTGGTGTGCAGGTGTGATTTGCCTTAAATGCAGCCTTCATCTCTGTGCTCTTTCTGCTCCCCCGGCTCACCGGATCAGCGCACTCCTGTGCACACCTGAGGACCATGACTCCAAACATTCATAATACCCAGCTGGAAGCAGATTAAACCTTTGCACGAGGGGAGAAAAATAAAGGGCAGTGTATGGAAAGAAGACTCTGAAGCCATGCTGCCAGCTCAGTTGAACTGTATAACAGTGCTTTTAACTAAGCGCTAATGTCAACATGCTAACAGTGACAGTGCAGATTTTTACTGGGTATGTTTATTGGTTTAGCATGTAAAGGCTGATTTGGACTTTTGTGGTGAATCTTTGTAGACCCTATGACCTACATAAGTGGCCAACGCCGTTACTAGCATTCATGCTTGTGCGTGGTGTATTATGTGTTAATTATCTGGCATCCTGGTGTTTTGAATGCTGTACCAGCCATGACAGAAACATGTTTCTCTCTTCCCTCATGTCCACTCCAGAAGTTTCAGCAATCTTCCTCCAGGAATTTGCTGACATGTGTGAGGCGATATATTGACGTGCTGCTTGTTATTCTGTCATTAATTAGTTTTTTTAAATGCAGTGAAAATGTATGCAGAAATGCACAGGAGCTATCAATGGTACTGAACAGGCCAATCACAATGCTTGCGAGCTGACTCAAAGTGACAAAGTGACGTTCATGTCAGATTACGCCATTTGTTACGTCTTAGGGTTTCAGAGGGGTGTGCGGTTTTGACTTGTGTTGCAGTGTTTCCTAATTGACAATAAATAGAAATTACAGCTGACGATTCCATTAATCAAGAGAGACAAGGTGTGAGGTTGTTGACTGTTAATTACTAGTGGACATGCATGCTCCAGTCACATGGGTGGCCTGCAGGGGAGGGGAATTAATTTTCCCAAGGACATGAGAAACTGGGACTGTTGTGAAGGGCCACGCCAATAAACTTCTTTTTCTTTTGGCTGCTTCCTTTAAGGGTCACCAACTTTTAAAGAGAAATATTAATATTGATCAGAGTTCAGTTGAACTCAATCAACGGTGTGGCCCCCCGAAACAGTCCCAGCTTCTCATAAGGTCGCCTCGGAAAACGGTCTGCTCTAAGATGTCCTGTAATTTATACTTCTCTGCATTGTTTTCTTCTCTTGCAATGAAACATCTCATAAAAACATTAATTTGGGGAGCAGTTTACAGAACAAATCATTCTTATTTAAACTCCAGAAATATTACAGAGAAGACAAATAGCTGTACTTGCTTGCTGTCTCTGCACTGTCCACACACTGGCATAGACTAATAAAATGCCAAAGAATAAATCGTTCAGCCTTACAGCATGTCACCTTTGTGGAAAATTCGGGCAAGCAGCTTTCACACGTTCAGTCTCAAGAGCTTTGAGGTCATCTTCTTGGTGGGGCCCTCCACAACAGTCCCAGTTTCCCATGTTGCCCCTTGGGAAAATAAAATGCCCACCTCTGCTATAATATATATACCACCTTTATGTGAATGACATCAGTGTTATCCTTTGCTCCAGCTGTTTCAGTTGCTTCCCTCAAAGTGGGTCCTGTTTACTCAGGACCCACTTTGAGTTACTGGAACAGAGTATTGTCATTTTACACACTGTGACCTCTTGATAGAGCCCGACTAATTTATCAGTGTTTACGTTGCATAGTTTGTCTACCAGATGGCACTCTGCAGCTTCCCTGCTAGCAACACAACAACCAAACAACCATCCGAGGAGAGTCAGACAAACGAGGCCAAATGAGTAAATAAAGAGTTACACGTAACAGATGTTAGTTAGATCTATGTTTTGTGTGTCTAAATGGACCAAATAAAAAAGTATAGTGGTTGGGCTCTGCTCGTTGATGTAAAGTTAAGCTATTGTAACCCATGCCATAATTTCAAAGACATTTCAGTTAAGAGCACAAACGTCAGCCTCATAGTGATGATTGAGGAGAGGTCAGGTCAACTATGATTCGTCTTCTGAACGTCAAGAGTACCTAAACTATGTTTCATGGCATCTGATCCAATTATTATGACTCGCCTATTTTTCGGAGAGACGTCAGTCAAAACTGTGCATTGCTAAAAAAAGAGAATCTCTCCAATATGCAAAGAATGGAAAAAGCATTCCCAGAAATCCCAGAAAAACATGGGGGCAGAAAATAAACAGAAAGGAAGAAATGGAACTGGTGTGAAAGAGATATGAGCAGACAAAGGAGAACAGGAGGGAGGCAGCCGTAGTGAGAACGATAAGAAATGGCGGCCAGAGCACAGAGGGAGCATTAGAATAAGAGATGAAAAGGACAAACTAATTCCAGTGTTCAGGGAGTTCAGCACTGTTGACAGCGTCTCTGTCTTTCTCTGCGTCTGTGTCGGCATGTACAGTGGCTAAGCAGGCTTTGCAGAGTAATTCTACTATTATTAGCCAGCATGACAGCTAATGCTGCAGCTAGACAGTGAGGTAGAAGAGTGGACATGGTGAACCTCTGTTTTTTGCATTTGTGATTCGCAGTTAAAAAAGATAAAAAGAAAACTGACAACTAGCTCTTAATAGTGAAAACAGAATTCTAGCGGGATTCAAGAAGGAGCCTATTCTTTGCTGTGTTTTTCACAGAGGAAAAGAGGAAGGCTCTGCATGTTTTTCCCTTCTCAAACTCGACTTCCCCTTTCATTTGCATAGAATGGCCTTTCTTAAACTCTGTACAATGGCCTTTATCTGCTGGAAGAGGAAAAATCCAAATCGAAAAGCTTCTCTTCCCCCTAGTGGCGTGAAGGCCACAGTGCACGGACCTGTGGCAGCAGGGTTGCAGGGAAAAGACTCACAACAGAGATGATTTGGAGAAGTGGAGGCAGAGAGTCGCAGGAAGAGATGGAGGCATGAAAAGAGGAGGAGGGATGATATGGTAAAGATGGGAGAGCAGCACAAATATTCTCTTTGAAGCTGAGTGTAGTCCCCAGAGAGGATGGTTGCATATCTTGAGCAAAAAATAAATAGATAGCTTGTCCGTGTTGTTTTTATTTATTTTATGTCCTGAATATAGGAGGAAGATTTGCAAGCATGCTTTTAAGCTAAAACATATGCAGCATAGGCAATGAACAGGTCTCCACAAAATCTGAGTGGATCCATACGTTTGGCTCAGACCAGAGTGCTCCCACACACATAGGCTCTTGACCAAATGAGTAATCATCCCTGCAGGTATCCAGGCCCTGAGTGTGTGTGATTGCTTGTGTGTGGTGCGTGTTTGTGGGACTTTGTACTCCTCCTCTCGCCTCTCAGTTATGTAGGCTAACTCTCATATTGGATCCTATTATGTGTTAGGCCACCGCATGACTTACACAGGATTAGATGTGTTCCCTGCTGAGTTAAGACTCATAATTGAGGTTTCAGACTCGTCTCTTTATAATTGGTCTAAAATTAATCAGGTTTTTTCCTCGTGTTTCTTTAGTCTACTCATGTTTTTCTTTCTTGTTTAACCTAAATCTCTTTTATACCTTTAGCTTGACCTATCACCCCCTCCTTGCGTCGCTCCTCTGTGAAGACTCTTTCCTCTCTTCTAAATTTCGTATCCCTCGCTCTGTCGGTCTTCCAGGTCCACGATGGGCATCCTGGAATTTGGGCATCTTCATCTGTATCCGCTGTGCTGGTTTCCATCGAAACCTGGGGGTTCACATCTCCAAGGTCAAGTCTGTCAACCTGGATCAGTGGACGCAGGAGCAAGTCCAGGTCAGAGGGTAACCCCCCCAAAAGCTTTTAAATATTAGGTTAAATGTTTTGAACTATCCCTGATTATTAAATGCTATAAATGTTTGCTTTCTTATTTGTCTTTTGTTTGTCTGTTTGTTTTTCTATTTCTCTAATTAGCTTGACGGACACTAGCCTGGCTGAAATTCCCTTTTATGGTCATTTCAGACTAGAAGGTGGCTTACAAGCCATAGGTTCTGTTTGTGGGGCATGTGAGGGGCATCCAATCAAAAGAAAGTTGGCTATTAGGGAGCAGCGCCTTAAAGAGACAGCTTATTTCAGATAGAGGATGAACTAGGGGGGATGCATTATGACCCAGTAAAACATATATAATGTTTTTCTTTTTTTAAACTGTGGGTATAATTCAAATTACAATCAACCAATTAGCTTAGCATAAGATTTAGAAAATGCAGTATGTCTACCGTCCATCAAACCACTACTGTTCATTTTTGAACCAGTTACTTGTGAGTTTGTTTTAAAATGATTTGGACATGTTTGGCTTGGTCTCTGTTTTGAGTCTTTATGCTAAAGCAACACAAATGAACCATGTGCTGGTTGTATCTTTAAATAAAAATAGGTGGTATTGTTCATTGCATAAGACTGTTAACAAGAAAACACCTGTTTTACAAAATTCTAAGCTGCTGCTTTTTTTGCAGAAAGTAACACCTTTAAATAAAATAGCATTCCATACAATAGATAGGTAGAAAATAAACAACAATATAATTTTTAGTAATAGTGCTGGTGATAATGCTTATCATTTCTGGTAGTTCGGTATTTTCACATACAGTGTAACTGAGGATTTTCCACTGCCGAGTAGCCACTTTCTCATTAGTATGCAGCTCATCTCGTCTGGGTCTGATAGGCAAGACAGTCAGCATGATGCTTCTCAGTGTGAGGGGATTTCGTTGGTCAGCACTTTTTCTTTAGTTCTCTACTCTCACTGTAGGACTCCTGTTTTTTCATATAGCCGCACGTTATCAAGGACACCTTAGATATTGAATTACATTACTAGATTTCTTTGCAATGTGCCAGTTATTTTGTTCTCTGTTGGTGTCCCCAGTGTGTTCAAGAGATGGGAAATGCCAAGGCCAAACGGCTCTACGAGGCTTTTTTACCCGAGTGCTTCCAGCGTCCCGAGACAGACCAGGCTGCCGAGATCTTCATTAGGGACAAATACGAAAAGAAGAAATACATGGATAAAGTCATTGACATCCAGATGCTCAGGGTGAGTTCACACAAACAGATCCAAGTGTCTGTCCTTGTGTCTCCAGCAGAATCTGCAGAACAGGTTTGAAGAGTGAATTTCTCTTTCTATCCTATCCGCTACCCCCGATCAACCTTAAGTGTCGTCAAACAAAACCATTTCTTTTCTCTGTGCAGAAAGAAAAAAGTTGTGACAACATCCCAAAGGAGCCAGTTGTATTTGAGAAGATGAAATTGGTAGGTGCATCATTCCATGTTTATACCATAGACCTAATTTAAAGACATCGGAGATTCCATTCTGGCCTTTGTTATCTTGGCTTTGTTTATTTTATTGTTAAGTTGCTAAATTAATAATATTTCTTCAAAAGGCAACCAAAGTCTAATGCAGTAGTAGTCAATCGAAGCGACCATACTCCTTAACAACATTTAAAAAAGGCACCAAAGTTAACCCCCAACCGGTTGCGGGAGATGGCTGCCCCTCCCTGAGCCTGGTTCTGCCAGAGGTTTCTTCCTGTTAAAAGGGAGTTTTTCCTTCACACTGTCGCCAGGTGCTTGCTTGGTACTGATAGGGCGTCCTCTGATGGGGTTTTCTCTGTATTATTGTAGACTGTGTACCTTACAAAATAAAGCAACTTGAGTCAACTATTGTGATTTGGTTCTATATAAAAAAATTGATATAACTGATATAAACATTTTAGCACCTAGACAGATGATGCATATTGAAGAACTTAACTTTGTCTCACTAGACAATATCAGAGAATTTTTAACACGAAGCATTCTTATTGAATTATGCTGATTTTCTCTGTTGTGACAGAAAAAAGACGTCAGCCCAAAGACAGATTCCCAGTCCGTCACAGACCTGCTTGGACTAGGTATTCTGCCTTATGCACCTGCACACATACGCTTACACTAACACAAAATCCAAAAAACTGCTGTCTTAATATAGAAGTGCTTTTATGTTGCAAGTCTGCACCTAAAAAGCAAATAAACACGTCAGGCATCTATTTTAGGACAGAAAACTGGAATCTTAATTAGATGAACTGTTTTAAACGTGGATACCTGAAACGGTTATTATGATCACTACCTCTATTAGATGCCCCAGCTCCAAGCCCTGCGGTGTCTAATGGTGGAGGATGTGTTCCAGACAGTAATGAGAGCCCAGTGGTGTCTAACGCAGCCCTTGCACACTCTGCCCTGGATCTCTTCAGCTCCCTTGCAGTCCACTCCTCTGCTTCCTCTACAAAAAGCACGGTAATAGACAACACACTGTACATGTGTTAGGCTGCTGTGTTTTTATTTGCGTACATTCAGACAGACTTTTATCTTTGCCTTGTGTCTGTCCAGTCTGTTTCCAGCACCATGCCTCAGAGCAGAGTGACTGCCTCAGTGCCTGAAAATCTGAGCTTGTTCTTAGACCCAGCACCCAAAGCAGACGAGGGCACTGTCAAGAAACTATCCAAGGACTCCATTCTTTCCCTGTACGCCTCCACTCCCTCGGTACATGCCAGCAGTATGGCCGCACATGGTGAGAGTTCAAAAGATTTCTGTCAGATCTGGTCCAGATCTGAATATTGACAGGGTGATAGTCAGCTCATTGTTATTGGTGTCTGTGATTGCTCTCAGCAGGCTTGTACATGAACCAAATGGGATATCCAACACACCCGTACGGTCCATACCATTCTTTAGCCCAGGCAGGGGGAATGGGAGGCGCTATGATGACATCACAGATGGCCATGATGGGGCAGCAACAGAGCGCGGTGATGGCAGTGCCACAAAACAGCATGATTGGAATTCAGCAGAACTGCATGATGGGGCAGCAGAATGGCTTAATGGGTGCTCAGGGTGTCGCGGCCCAGCCTAGCGGCGTTGTGCCGTCGCCCTACATGACAGGAATGGTGGGACAGCAGCAAACTGGAATGATGGTGCAGCAGCAGAACAGCATTATAGGACAGCAACAGAGTGGGATGATGGGACAGCAGCAGCAGGCTGGGGGTTTGCCCACATTACCCCAACAGCAGGCTTACGGAGTTCAGCAAGCCCAGCAGCTACAGTGGAACATCAGTCAGGTGTGTGTTTGTGTTCTTTTTGGGGGGTTTTGAAAGTTATGATAGGAGTGTGTGCACTGCTAAAGTTCATTTTGTGCCTTTCAGATGACTCAGCACGTGGCCGGCATGAATCTCTGCAACACCAGCGGTATGATGGGATACAGCGGTCAACAAATGGGAGGTTCAGCAGCTCCAAGCTCGGCACACATGACAGCGCACGTGTGGAAATGAGCTTGTCTATCTGAGAATCGATGGAGCGCCAGCGACCCACAAAAGGAGAGGAGAAACGCCGTGGATCAGACTCTCCATTAAACATTTTCTGATGCAAGGGAGGAGGAGGACGAGACTGAGGTGGAGAAGAAGAAGAAGAAGGTTTGAGAAACCACTACTACCTCTCTCTCTCCTCTGTGGCCGCGCTTCCTCTTGCCGTCTCATGCACAGCCATGTTCTGCAGATTTCCATGTTTGCCTTCAGGACCTTTTCATACGACGACCAAGACAAGAGGGTTCTGAGGCCACTGGTTAGGATTCCAGAGCTTTCTTTCTACCTAGCCTTTATGAGAGAGAGCTTGTGTGCAAAAACATTATGAGGGTATCAAGCAGCTGCAGAAGTGCACTGTTTCATATTTAATCAGATGGAACTGGGGTTGGGCATTGGGGTTAGCCTAGCTTTAAAAGCTCGAATAGACCGAGATACATAATCTGGGAACCTAAATAGGTGGCTCATACTTTAAATTTATTAACCCTACATTAGCAGTATTTACCCAACTGATGGAGCAACATTTAGTGATGAAATATACAGTGGCCCTGAGAGGTCAAACACACTGCAGTTTAAGAAAACACCAGCAAAAATGAAAAACACTGCGAAAGCACACAAAAAATAATAGATGTTGAGTAAAACCCAATGGAAATAGAAAGAAAAACACTGGAGAAGCTAGCAGAAAAAAAATCTCACAAAACACAACAGAAGTGTTTTTGGCTATAATGTGACCGCTAACACATAACAGCAAACGGCTAACAGCAACCATGTACCTACAGTGGTATAGGAATCATGTGATTAAAACACACATTACCTGGATCTTCGCAACACTGAAGAATCCCCTTCTCCTTTTAAGCGTGTCTCAGTGCAATCCTTCGCATGTTTCGGTTTCTGTCACTTCCACGGTTGCTCCGTCACATTATTTTTTTCCCCTAAAAACACTTCCGTTGTGTTTTGTCAGATTTTTCTTTTCTACTTCCATTATGTTTTAATTCACTTCTATGGCGCTTTTGCAACATTCTTCTATTTTGCCAGTGTTTTATACAGTTGCAGTGCATGTGACCTCTCAGGGCCACCGTAGACATAGCTACATTTCAACAGCAACCGTATTTGCAAAGCATAGCAACTGCAACTTTACTCAGCCAATTTCAAGGTAGAGATTTAGAGCTTTTCAAACTATATTTTCACATGTGTGAGATGAGCTGCTGCTAATTCACTTAATAATCATTGAAAAAAATAAAAGCTAGGCTAGCCTAATAGTCCCTTCATGCTGCATGCAGACGACAAATACGCATAACCATTTTTAGCCACATATATCTAGAAATTTCTACTCATCTAATAATATTTAATTCAAGCAACAAAACCTACCTACACAGCCCTTAATTTTCATGTCTTCATCTCAATTTCTAGAGGGCTTCTTTTAGAATCTTTAATCTTGACCTTTAAGTGTCAAAAGTCCTAAACCATATTTTGGGAGACCAAAGATCAACACTAGCTTTACTGTAAGTGGACAGTATTCCTGTATGCTTTATCCTGTTCAGCCACTTAACTAGTGATTAATAGAAACAAACAGCAGTTCAGCAGCCCGGCATCACTGTCTTCGCCGTGCTGTTCTTTCACCAAGGGTACAACGCTTAAAAAAAAAAAAGAAAGAAAGAAAACATTTTGCATGCAGTGTCATCAGCGCCCGCACACCTCCAGTTAAGAATCTACCTGGTGCATTAGTGGCCTCAAATAACGTTGAATGTCTGTAAATAGGCGATGAACAGAGAAGTGGGAGTGAAGACGGAAAAACTTCAAGGTGAAGGTCAGCCGGGTTTCAGATGCTTCCACTGAATTGCATGAAAAGAATGTGTATCTTGCTCTGATTGTATGTACTGTACCGTATGTTTGTTAAGATTTGCGAATGTGTCTCTCTGAATGTTTCTCCCTCTGATGTAGACTGACAAAAAAAAAAAACAATTAAAAAAAAGTAGGTAAAACATGTGCTCCGAATGTGATCACGGTTGACTCGTTTGAACGCGCACACTTGTGCTTCGGTGTGTTTCGGTTTTTTTATATTCCTCGTCTAGAAATGTACACCTTGTGTCACTCGAACGTCTGTGCTCGATGGCATCCTGTGGGTTTCCAGGTTTGCCGTAACAGCCTCACCTTTGCGTTAGGAGCTAACAGTGAGCTTTTTTTTTTTTTTTTTTTTTTGGGTGGGGGGGGGGGGTTTTTTTTTTTTTTTCAAA